>JAOTJB010329880.1:0-13416 GCA_027123815.1 Erythroxylum minutifolium
TTTGAGGATGGGTTAAATACGGAGATTAGGAAGAGGTTAGCTATTATAAATCTGAGCAGTTTTACAGAGTTGAGAGCTACCTCGTTCCAAATAGAGTTGAAAGTTACCTCGATCCAAATAGAACAATTGTTGAAAGATGGACTAGGAGAGTACAGGTAGGAATTCATAATGAAAAGATAGGATGAGTCTCAGGTTAATTTTGGCAAAAAGTTCAGTAAACGCTAGAATAGATCTTTTCAACCACTGACTAGATCGAAACAGTCAGGGTTCAAATCAAGAGGTAGTTTTGTACAAGCTAGTAGTGGTAGAGGTACAATATCTAGGCAGTTGCCTAATTATGAACACTGTGGAAAGAAACATATCTGATAATGTTGGAAGTTATCAGGAGCTTGGCTTCATTGCGACTCTTTTGAACATCAGATCAGAGAATGTCCCACGTTTTTCAAAGCAAAGTCTAGAGTTAGAGGGGGAGCAATGACTAAAATGATTGTCCAACAGAGCAGAGCAAGTGGATCAGGACAGAGAGGCAGAGGTAAAGGCAAAGTGAGTTCAGCTAGTCTTACTGTTAGGACTGAGATCCAAAGTAATCAGCCGTAATCTCAGGCCAAAAAAATTATATGCCATCACCAGACAGGAGGCTCAAAACTCTCCAGATGTTGTAGCAGGTGTGTTAAATGTCTTTAATTTTGAAGCATTTACATTGCTAGATCCAGTATCTATGCATTCATTATCACACCACATCTGGCATCTAAATCGCATTGTAAGAGAGAAGTATTGAATTGTGAATTAGAAGTAAGTACACTGATAGGTAGTACTACAATGATAGTAGAATTGTGTAAGGGGTGCATGATTCTAGTTGATCAGGCAGAGCTAGAAACAGATCAAATTGTATTGCAATTAAATGAGATGGACCTTATCTTAGGTATAGATTGGCTCACTACACATAGGGATGTGATGAACTGCTATACTGAGGAGGTAATTCTTGAATCTCCTAATCAATCGAGAGTAATCTTTCGAGGTGTTAGTCATGTAGTGCCAGCCAAATTGATTTTATCACTGAGTGTTATGGGATTAATTAAATGTGGATGTGAGGCTTACCTAGCCTATGTCATTGATAACTGTACTGAGTAGACAATACAAGATATTCCTATTATTAGGGATTTCCTGGATGTGTTTCCCACAGAATTATTTGGTTCACCCCCAAATAGAGAGATGGAGTTTGCGATTGACCTTGTTCCAGGTACTTCTCTTATATCTATTCCTCCATATAGGATGACACTTGTAGAACTTAAAGAATTTAAGGCTTAGTTATAGGAGTTATTGGACAAGGGCTTTATTAGACCAAGTGTGTCACCTTAGGGAGCCCAGTCTTATTTATGAAGAAGAATGATAGGACTCTGAGATTGTGTATTGACTATAGACAGTTGAATTGAGTAACAACGAAGAATAAATATCCCTTACCAATGATTGATGATTTACTTCATCAGTTGCAGGGAACTCAGGTGTTTACTAAACTAGATTTGAGATCAGGGTACCATCAATTGAAGATACCAAAGGCTGATGTACTGAAGAGTGCATTTAGAGCCAAATATGGGCACTTTGAGTTTTGGGTAATACCTTTTGGGTTGACTAATGCTCTAGTAGCTTTTATGGCATTGATGCATAAGGCGTTCCAACTTTATTTAAATCACTTTGTCATTATGTTCCTTGATGATATTTTGGTGTATTCAAAGAGTAGAGAGGAACATGCTGAGCATTTGAGGTTAGTCCTACAGATAATAAGAGAAAAGAAATTGTATGTTAAGTTTAGTAAGTGTGAATTTTGGCTTGATCAAGTGGTATTCTTGGGTCATATAATATCTGGATAGGGCATACGGGTAGACCTAAAGAAAGTTAAAGCAGTCATGAAGTGGGAAGCTCTGAGAAATGTGTCTAACATTCAAAGTTTTCTTAGATTAACTGGATATTACCAGAGGTTTGTCGAGGGGTTTTCATTGATCTTAACCCCTTTGACAAAGCTTCTAAGGAAGAACGTACCATTTTGATGAACTGATGGATGCCAAAAGAGTTTTGAGGAACTAAAACATTAGTTAACTACAAAACCAGTGTTAGCTATTCCATCAGGATCTGGAGGTTATATAACGTATAGTGATGCTTCACACCAGGGGTTAGAATATGTACTGATGTAGTATGGTAGGGTGATTGCATATGCATCGAGACAGTTAACGTCTTACGAGTTTAATTACCTGGTATATAATTTAGAGCTTACTGTAGTGGTATTCGTTTTGAAAATTTAGAGACATTATCTGTATAGAGAGACATTTTAGATATTCACTGATCATAAAAGTTTGAGATACTTGTTGAGTTAGAAGGAGTTGAATATGAGACAACGGCGATGGATTGAATTGCTTAAAGACTATTATTGCACAATTGAGTATCATCTTGATAAAGTTACTATTGTTATTAATTCATTAAGCAGTAAATCTAATAGTAGTGTGACAAAAATTTAGACATCAAGGTTACCAAATCTAGTGTAATTAAGAGCATTAAATGTTGAGCTAAATTTGGGATAGAATGAAGTATTGTTAGCTACATTGAAACTTAGGCCAATGTTATATGTAAGAATCAGAAAAGCTTAAAGTAAAGATCCAAAATTTGTGAAGTTAGTTGAGAAGTTAAAAGTGAATCCAAATTTTGAGTTTGAATTGAGAAATGATATATTTGGTTGAAACAGAGATTGTGTGTACCCGATATTGAGGATCTGAGAAAAGAGATCTTGGAAGAAGCACTTATGGCAGCCTATGCTTTGCATCCAGGTACTACCAAGATGTACAATACGCTCAAAAAACATTTTTGGTGGCTAAGGATGAAGAAGCAAGTGGCTAAATATGTGCCTACATGTTTGACTTGCCAATAGATTAAGGCAGAGCATCAAGCTTTGATGAGGAAGTTACAATCATTACCTATAATAGAGTGAAAATGGGAGAGAATTACTATAGATTTTATTATGGGTTTGCCAAGAATTCTAAGGCAACATAATGCCATATGGGTCATTGTGGACTGATTGACATAATCATCTTATTTCTTACCAATGAGAGAGAACAATGTACTGGATCAATTAACTCGAAGATATGTAAATCAAGTAGTGATGTTACATGGGGTCCCAATGTCTATTGTATCGGATTCGGATCCTAGATTTATCTCGAGATTCTGGGGTAGTTTGTAAATAGTTTTGGGTACAAAGTTGAACTTTAGTATAACATTTCATCCTCAAATAGACAGACAGAGTGAGAGAACAATTAAGACTAGAACAATTAAGACTATTGAGAATATGCTCAGAGCTTGTATTTTGGAGTTTCAAGGAGTATGGGATCAATATGTGACTCTGATTTAATTCGCTTATAATAATGATTATCACAATAGTATCGGTATGGTTCCATATAACGCATTATATGGCAGAAAGTGTCATTCTTCTTTATATTGGGATGAAGGGGGCCTAAGAATTGTTAAAGACCCAAAAGTAATTCAAGATACTGTTGATAAAGTGAAATTGATCTGTAGTAGAATTAAAGCAACACAAGACAGATAAAAGAGTTATGTGGATCAGCACCAGAGAGATATGAAGTATTGACTAAGAGATAAAGTGTTTCTATGAGTGTCACCTTGGTGAGGAGTGCTAAGATTCGGTAAAAAGGGTAAGTTAAGCCCTAGATACATTAGTCCACATAAGATTATTGAGAGAGTTGGACCATTAGCTTATAAGGTAGCATTACCTGTTGAAATGGCTCAGATTCACCATGTGTTTCATGTTAGTATGCTTATGAGATATCAGTATGATCCGATACATGTTACTGGCTCAAGAAATTGAAATTTTAAATAATCTAATTTATGTTGAGAAATCAGTTAAGATAGTGGGTTATCAGAATAAGCAATTGAGAAACCGAGTGATACCATTGGAAAAAGTACTTTAGAGGAATCATTCAAAAGAAGAAGCCACATGGGAAACGGAGAAGAACATGAGGAGACAATACCCCCATCTGTTTGATAAATCAAGTAAAAACATCGAGGACGAAATTTCTTAAGGAGAGAGAGAGAATTGCAATAACCCGTTTTCTATACTGAGTGATGGTCCTAGGTTTGGGTTCTTATTTCGTGGTGACAAAGCGACAAAATTTGAGGTATTTTTAAAATAAAAATAATTATATATAAAATTAATATCAAAATAAAAGAATTTAATTCCTTTGTGGGAGCAAGAATAAATACACAAACAATTAAATAAAATAGCATAAAATAAATAAACATGAAAATAAGTTGGATTGGGTGTTAAATGAATAATTAGCAAATGAATTAATGAATTAAAAATAAAATGCAGAAGAGGAAAAGCCACGGGCATGAGTTTTCATTTCTCACGCCCATGAGACAGGGGAGTCGCGATCGTGCTGAGGCACAATTGCGACTTTTGATGAATAGGGGCGAAATTTCAAGGTTCTTCATGATCATGCTTAAGCACGATCGCGACTTTTAGTGAGCAGTCAAGAAAAATGAAGTTCGTTGCAATCGTGCTTAAGCACGATCGCAACATCCTTATCGTGTACACCCACTTCAAAACTTTATAACTTTCAATCCAGAAATCCAAAAATTATAAACTTTATGTCATTAAAAAGCTAAGAGAAAGATCTACATCTTTCATGAAGGCACCTTTATCCATTTCTATCTTGATCAATACATTTTATACCTTAAAGTTTCAAAACATATTTTATCCCCTTTTTCATCTTTTCTTTCTATCATCTGTCAATACATATTCTTACACAACATCACAAGACCCGACTCCAAAAATCATAAACTATACATACAAAACTCCCATTAAAACAATTTCTTTAGAAAAATCTATTCAAAAGCCACCGAACAACTAACAATTTTATTTCCAACAGAATAACACTAACAGAAATAAATTTTCTGCACATATACAAAGAAGTTCCTCAACCCTTCTTTCATTCATTTCTCCATAAACAAAGTTTCATTTCATGGATATTACAAGGTTCATACATACCATCAATTACATATTGAGAGTCAAACCAATAGTATAATCCAAAAATACAACATTGATGCTCATGCCTAACATGCTTATAAAGTTACCAAAAATGGTCCAAACTAACTTAGTTATAAATGAAATATTTCTTGGAGATTTGCTAAAGTTTTTGCAAGGTTCACTTATCTGCTATTTCTTCACCTAAGGAATGGATAAATTGTGGGGTAAGTTGAGAAGCTCAGTGGCTAATATGCTTATAGCTATTGGTGACGAACCACACATACACACAACAATCAAACAATTATATATTCATATATACGAATTCAGTTCACAGAACACATGCTTAAAATTTTAGTCACATAAATCATATCAAATATCTTTTTTTCAATCATTATCATGAAACATTTGATCATATAATATTCTCAGCAAATTTCAATGAATGCACAGACAATATGGCTCGAGAGAATCCCATGAAACAGAATGGCAAAACCGAAGTTTACACCATGAACATAATGAGTCCATTTTTTGGAGCTCATATGCCGCAAGCAGACCGCATGTAGAAGGCTTTTGGTCAAAGTGCACGTGACGAACGAAATAGTATCTCTCTTGCTCACATAAGCAGATTTTCTGATGCATACATATTTTATAACATATTCACATTTTCATGCTTCTTAAATTTTTTATTTTGCATCAATACTAAAAATTCAGTTTCTTTCAAAGTAAACATGATAACAAATTCATATGACATTTTTTCCCACATTCACAGTGAATAAAAGCAAGCATTTAAGTACACATACAAACAAATAATTTCAGCTCATCATCACAAAAACTATAAACATATTACCCACCTCTTTACTTACAAATCCAAGCTCAAAACTTGTCTCTCCTTTTGTTCTTGCCTTCGACTTTCATGTTCCCTTCAAACAACCATATTTTTCATTCAAACAACATACACGACTAAAACTTCCATAAATCTATACTATCTAAAAATGAGTTTGGACTTAATTTACTCTTGATTTTTCTAACTAGAAGAACTAAGATCTAGTTAAGGTTCATAAAAATCTAAAAACATAAATCTCTTATTCATTTTATCTCTCTTTATTTCGGCTCAAAAAACCTAGTTTCTCTACTTTCTTCTTCTATCAAGACAAGAAAAGAAGATAGAGGTTACCAAAAACTAAGCTAAATCTTCTTCTTCTACTTCTTGTCTCCTTTTTCTTTCTTTCCTTCTTTTCTTTTTTGATTCGTTTTTCTGCTTCTCTTCTTCTACTCCTTTCTACGTTTTTCCTTCTCTCTTTTTCTTTCTTATTTTGCATTACTCTCTCTCTCTTTTTCCTAACCTCTAAAACATGTCTCTCCCTTACATGAATCTCTTCTCTAGTATCTTCTAGGTTCTTCTACAATTTCTCTTTCTTTCTTTCTTACACGAACAAGTCTCTTTGTTTCTTATTTTTATTTTATTTTTCCAACACTTCAGTCACGCACCTTCATTTGTTCTTCCCTTATTATTCTAAGACAAACTGTAATCTTCCAAACTTACCCTTCCATATTTAATCTAATACCCTCTAACTCCTTAAATTAATTCTAACACTTCCATTTAATCCATGCAACCATATGAAATTAAAAATATTCATAAATAAACTCCATAACTTTCTCATTTAAAAATTCTGATTTTTATTCATGACTAAATGCCAACAAATTCCCATTTAATAATACTAACTTCTAAGAAAAGTTTGGGGTCCAACAATTCTCCCCCACGAAATTCTTACCAGCATACCGTGTCAAGGTGATATGATACTCTCGAAACACTTTTATCTTCTATTTGCTATTCCGTATCTCTTCAGCGTTGATCCATTTAACTCTTCCGTTTTTCTTAAGTCGAAGAAATTCTACTACAGATTAATTTTCATATTCAATCATTCACTTACATTTATCATATACAATCACTTTCACATTTCAATTTATCAGACCTAAGTTCCGTTAATAATAACAATAATAACACCTCAAATTCATGAAGCTAACAATATAGGTAGGCTACTTTACATTAAACAAAATTTATGCACTCTCAATAGCATATTTAACTTCTTATGCCTAGATCCTATTTCTAACTGACTCCAATAGTTACTTTTGATTTGTTTAATAGTCATTCATTCCCATAAATGAAACATTTAATTCATGTGATATGATTCGATAAAAAATTTATATCACAAGAAGGTTTTTCACCTCAATCATCTACACTGTTTCCATAATCTTTATCAATCAACTATATTCATCATTACTATTTCATCCATTTTTAATACCTGAATTAGATTAATTTCAACTGTTCATGATATTTCAATAAATTCAATTACTGTCACACTTTACATGATCAACATAATAGAAAGATATTTTCAACAGATCATCAATTAATATCTCACACTAATTATACTTCTGTTGTAATTGATTTTGCACACCCTCTGAATATTCTAAGACTATTTAAGGTTACTAGAGAAGTTACCTGTTCAACATAACCACCTAATCCCATACTTCCATTGTATTACTCTAATTCATCTTGTAATTTTAACCATAGGGATCATAGATTATTTCCTATATCGTATCCAAATATAAATTTCATATGTGCTCAATCACCTTATCCACCAATGTAACCACATTATTGAATATGTGCTTATAATAACTGATCAACATAACCTTGAGAATTTCTACATATATTATTACTATTTATTTCATCTTCCATGCATACTGTCACGGGCTCGGATTTGATGGGGTGAACTTTCACTGCGTGACAATACGTTCTTAACAAATTCAGAATTATAGACACTTAACCATCTTGAAATTCTGATCTCAAATCCACCAATACAATTTTATACCAGATCATATCCCTTATCACATTAATTAACAATCATTTTAAATTCCAAATTGAACCCTTCAATTCCACTTTGCTTGTACACTTTAAATTTTGTCATTTCTACCTATGTATCTCTTTCTTTCTCAGCCAATTCGTAAAAATATATTCACATCCATATCAATTCAAGTACATATCCATAACAAAATTCCATTACCATATTCGCTGACATAACCACAAATACTGAATCTATGTCTAGCATATCGGACTACTTAGTATTTCTTATTTCTAGATATCTATAAACTTCATTATCTTACACTCTGACAAATCACCATTCTTTTAATTGTTTCCAATAACTCAAACTTTTAAAGAAAGTCCATTCGTGTGACTTATGTGGTTGCAATTACTGGGATTCTATACTCATCAGTTTCCTTCTCTAATGGTGGGGAATCAGGTGCAGCAGATCCTTGCAAAAACTCCTCGTGTTCTTCCACGAGGTGGCATTTTACTCCTTTAATCTAAACATTATCCTTAATCTTACTTTTCATTTTAATCTTATTTTCGTACATGTATGCATGATATGCATGTCCCTTAATGCAATCAATAAATTCAATAATGCAAACAAATAATTTAACAATACAAATATTTTATCACACATCATATATTTCATAGTACTATATATTATAAACCTATGAATCCTTAGAAACTGTGGGCTTTGATACCAAAAAATGTTAGCCCTGAGTCTCGGTTCCTATTTTGTGGTGACAAAGCGCCAAAATTTGGGATATTTTTAAAATAAAAAATAGTTATATATAAAATTAATATCAAAATAAAAGAATTTAATTCCTTGATGGGAGAAAGAATAAATACACTAACAATTAAAATAAAATAGTATAAAATAAAATAAACATGAAAATAATTTAGATTGGGCGTTAAATGAATAATTAGCAAATGAATTAACAAATTAAAAACAAAATGTAGAAGAGGAAAAGTCAAGGGCGTGAGTTTTCATTTCTCATGTCCGTGGGGTGAAATTTCAAGGTTCATCTCGATCATGCTTTCAGTGAACAGTAGTAAAAAATGAAGTTCGTAAGCTCGATTATGACTTTCCTGAGAATTTGGGATTATCGCACACACCTACTTCAAAACTTCATAACTTTCAATCCAGAAATCCAAAAATTATAAACTTTATGTCGCTAGAAAGCTAAGACAAAGATCTACAACTTTCACGAGACACCTTTGTCCAATTCTACCTAGATTAATACAGTTTATTCTTTGAAGTTTCAAAACACATTTTATCCCCCTTTTCCTCTTTTCTTTCTATCATCTGTCATTATATATTCTTATACAACATCACAAGACCTGACTCCAACAATCATAAACCATTCATACAAAACTCCCATTAAAACAATTGCTTCAGAAAAATCTATTCAAAACTCATTAAACAACTAACAATTTTATTTCCAACACAATAACACTAACAGAAATAAATTTTCTGCATATATACAAAGAAGTTCCTTAAGCCTTCTTTCATTCATTTCTCTAGAAACAAAGTTTCACTTCATGGATATTACAAGGTTCCTACATAACATCAATTACATATTGAGAGTCAAACTAGTATTATAATCCAAAAATACAACATTGATGCTCATGCCTAACATACTTATAAAGTTACCAAAAATGGTCCAAACTAACTTAGTTACAAATGAAATATTTCTTGGAGATTTGCTAAAGTTTTTGCAAGGATCACCGATCTGCTATTTTTTCACATAAGGAATGGAAATTTTATGGCGTGAGCTGAGAAGCTCAGTAGCCAATATGCTTATAGCTATTGGTGATGAACCACACACACACACAACAATTAAACAATTATATATTCATATGTACGAATTCAATTCACAGAACACATGCTTAAAATTTTAGTCATAGAAATTATATCAAATATCTTTGCTTTCAGTCATTATCAGGAAACATTCGATTATATAACATGCTCAGGAAATTTCAATGAATGCACCAATAATATAGCTCGAGATAATCCCATGAAACAGAATTGTGAAACTGAAGTTTACATCATGAACAGAATGAGTCCATTTTTTGGAACTCATATGCCGTAAGCAGACAGCCGGGAGAAGGATTTTGGTCAACGCACAGGCGACAAATGAAATGGTATCTCTCTTGCCCACATAAGTAGATTTTCTGATGAATACATATTTCATAACCTATTCATATTTTCATGCTTCTTAAATTTTCTGTTTTGCATCAATACAAAAAATGTATTTTCTTTCAAAGTAAACATGATAACAAATTCATAGGACATTTTTTCCCACATTCACTATGAATAAAAGCAAGCATTTAAGTACACATACAAACAAATAATTTTAACTCATCATCACAAAAACTATAAACATATTACCCCTCTTTACTTACAAATCCAAGCTCAAAACTTGTCTCTCCTCTTGTTCTTGCCTTCGACTTTCTTGTTCCCTTCAAACAACCATATTTTTCATTCAAACAACATACACGGCTAAAACTTCCATAAATCTCTACTATCCAAAAATGAACTTAGACTTAATCTACTCTTGATTTATCTAACTAGAAGAACTAAGATCTAGTTAAGGGTTCATAAAAATCTACAAACATCAATCTCTTGTTCCTCTTCTTTCTTCATCTTTATTTCAGTTAAAAAAAAAACTAATTTCTCTACTTTCTTATTCTATCAAAACAAGAAAAGAAGATAGAGGTTACCAAAAATGCAGCCGAATCTTCTTCTTCTACTTCTTATCTTTTTTTTCTTTCTTTCCTTCTTCTCCTTTTCTGTTCCAGGTTCTGCTTCTCTTCTTTTACTTCTTTCTACATTTTTCTTCTCTCTTTCTTTCTTCCTTCCTTACTACTGTACACGATTCTTCTCTCTTCTTTCTCTAGCTTCTTCTAGGTTCTTCTTTTCTTTCTTTCTTAACCTCATGAACACGTCACTTTCTTTCTTACTATTATTATTATTTTCCAACACCTCACTCATGCATCCCTTCATTTATTCTTCTCTTATTAATCTAAAAACAACTCTAATCTTCCAAACTTACCCTTCCATATTTACTTTAATACCTTCTAACCGCTTCACTTAATTCTAACACTTCCATTTAATCCATGCAACCATATAAAATAAAAAATATTCATAAATAAACTTCATAAATTTCTAATTCAAAATTCTGATTTTTACTTATGACTAAGCGCCAACAAATTTCTCATTTAATAATTCTAACTTTCAAGAAAAGTTCGGGGTCCAACATTACCAATCTTAGCTTGCAATGCCAATCCTTTACTCTTCTCTCAATTATCTCTTAACAAATTCGTCTTAAAGTTGGAAAGAATCCCAATTACCTTATCCAAAGACAATTCAGTGATATTATGGGCTTCTTCGATGGTTGCAATTTTTGGTATAAACCTTAGAGGCAATGATCTTAATGTCTTCTTAACCAGTTTTAGGTTAGAGTACTTCTTCCCGAGTTGATGTGCTTGGTTTGCTATATCATGCAGTCTCTTATGGAAGTCTCCAATGATTTTACTCTCATCTATCTTCAGCTCTTTAAATCTCACAGCTAACATCTGAAGTTTTGAGGCCATCTGATATGTGTTTAATTATTGATACATTTAATCATTTACGCTTAGCGATTAATAATACGAAAATACTTAAGATACTCACTTTAATTCATATATGATTTTAGGTACAATTTGGAAGCAAAGAAATTAAAGTTAGTCGAAAGTACTACATTTGAGTCTTTTTTCAAAGATTAATTCACCTGTCTTCATAGAGCAAGAAAAAGAAAATTAAAAGAAAAGAAGAAAGTTAAAAAAGAAAAAATCAATAGCAGCTAGAAGAAACGACAATGTGTGGGCAAATGGAAGAGATCAAAAACAACACAGCAGTAAGTGGAGTAAAACAGCAACACAGTAGACATTTGCATTGTCTGCGTTGAACGTAGCATTGTTTGTTAAACGCAGACAACGTCTACATTGCGTTTAACGCACAACAGCGTAGGTCTTTAAAAAAGTTGTGTGAACAGTGAGGGTTTAGCGTGAATAGGAGGCGTGGACCAAGAACCATTGAACTTAATTCGTCACATCAAGCACGGTGAAAGAGGAAAGTAGCATGAGAAGAGAAGAATAGTGGTGGCAGAACAAAGTGAGCTGAGAATAAAAGAGTGAATAGTAGCTTGGGACCTTAATCTTAAATTATCCCATCAGTGAATAGTGTAGTGAATAGTGAAGTAGAAAAGGTTGCGGCAGTGAAAGAAGAGCCTCTAGGGTTTCGGTTGGGGGTATTTTTACAAGGCCGAAGCATTTTTCTTGTGATAGACTCATAGAAGGCTAAGATTTTGATACCAATTCGAAGGTGATATCGACACCGACAACCGAGTTAAGTATTTTTTATTATTTCGTTGTTTCTTTCTCTCATTGGGAATTGATTATGTTATTTTGTGTGGATTGATTGGGTATTTGATTGATGATGATTTTAACGCTCTATTGAATCATTTTTTATGAAAACTCATTGCTAGAATTGAATGTAATACGTAATTGTTGTATTCTCGATTCATGTGTAGCAAATAATGGTTTCGAATCATTAGAGATAACATAGCATAGGTTAAATAATTTGAGCTTGTGTGATTATTGCCTAGATTGGTCTATTTTTTTGATTCATAATGCAATTGTCTGGATAAACTTAGAGAGCTTATTCTAGGTTTCCCGATAGCTAGGGATAATTAATGAGCGCTTCGTGATTAACTAGGATCTTAGGAAAAATCGGGATTAACAGAACTTGTTAATTTACGATCGATAATTGCTAAGAGAGATAAAAGAACAACAAATAAATGAATTATGCTTAATTAGGGTGTAAGTCGAGATTGAACCAAAAAATTAGATCCCTATTAAATTCAATTCCTCAATTTTATCATTTTTTGCATGTTTTATTTAATTTGTTTTCATTAGATTTATTTTATTTTATTTTATTTTGTTGTTAAATCAAAAACCCCCCAATTGCCTAAACATCAATTAATTTCATTTCATAAGCTAATCGAACACTCTCTATGGGATCGACCTAGACTCACCATTGTTACAGTTGTAGTCTAGTTTTTTTATTTTGACTAGCGTTACGACACGCTAGTCAATGCCTCTTCTTATGTTGCCGAACCTGTTACTCAAAAGAGAGCCTTCATAAAGGAAACATCGTATATGTTGTGGCATAAACATCTTGGCCACATTTCTATAAATAAGGTTGAGAGATTAATAAAGGATAACATTCTCCCAACTCTAGACTTCAGTGAACTGGAAATATGTGTCGATTGTTGTAGGGGTAATTTGACCAAGATAAAGAAAAAGGGTCAACTCGTGCTTCTAGTTTATTGGACCTCATACATACAAACATTAATGGTCCCTATACAGTCATGTTATGCAATGCCAGATATTTTCTCACATTTATAGACGATCATTCCCACTATAGCTATGTGTTCTTGATTAAGGAAAAGTTTGAAGTTCTTAATAAGTTTAAGATCTT
>JAOTJB010329890.1:0-13416 GCA_027123815.1 Erythroxylum minutifolium
TAATAGACAAGAAGATGATTATGGATGAAAGTGAAGGATCTAAAGAAGAAAATGGAGATTGGGAAGACTGGAGAGATGACGATGGGGGAGATGAGGATGAGTTGAAGTTAGGTTTTCTGTGTTTGTTTTGTGATTCCAACTACAATTCTTGTGATGGGTTATTCGAGCACTGTCGTCTATCTCACAGATGCGATTTCATGGAATAAGAAAAGCCTCAAGTTTGGATTTTTACGGTTGTCTATAGGGGGCCTTTGGGATTAGCAAATCATAAAAACAACGTGAGATGGTATTAAGAAAAATTATTAAGGGTATATTTGGTAGTATTTATTTATTAGTTTACGTTCTGTCCTAAACCCCCAGAATCAGAGGTTTCTTATTTTCACTGTTTAGGATGAAATGGAAAGTAACATGAAACCCTCTACTTCCATCCTATTGCATTCCATTCCATTATAAAATCCTTAACCAAAATGGAAGTGTGTTATGTTCCATCCCATTTTATTACTAACCCCTCAACCAAACAGGGTCTTACACACTGATTTTTCTTCATCTTTGCATGCTCTTTAGAGGGTAAAGAAGGTGTTTGGTGTTTGTTACAGCCCAAATAAAGAAAAGACTCAAGAAAGGAGGAGTATTTGTAAGGTACATATGCTATAATTTCATGTTCTGATAATCTGTTTATACATATACATAGATTCTAGATTTTCTGGGGATGTCGTGGGGTTGGAATTTTGATTTTGACACTTCCGCTGCCTTGCTATGTATGTGATACATAGACCCATGGCTCCTCAACAAGAAATGCATTGCATAATTATACACAAGCTCTTAATTTTTACCACTCATTTATAAAGAAAAGAGCCAGAGTAGATTGGTTGAGAAAGGGGGATACAAACACATCAATATTTCATAAAGCCATTGTTTATAGCAAAGTTGGAAACAAAATTGTCTTTCTCAAACATAACAACATCTAGCTTGAAACACAAAATCAACTATTATAAGGGGCATTTAATTATTTCAATTAATTGATGAGTTGATTATTTCAGTCAATTGATGAGTAAACCTTCAAAAAACCAATCCTCTAAATCTTTCCTCAAATAAATTCTAAAAGAACAATATTCACCTAAGAAAAAGAATCCTTATGAAGACCTGTTACTGCATATGAAATCAAGAAAACACTAGCTTCACTTTATCCATACAAGGAACTTAGACTAGGTGGGTTCAATGCCAATTTCTTCAACAAAACTTGGTCCCTCCCTGGAGATTTGATGTTTGAGGTTGTTTTGGAGTTTTTTAATAAGGGTTCTCTATTAAAGGAGATCAAAAAAATATTTATAACCTTTGTTTCAAAGAATGGTGAGTTGAATAAGTTTTTATACTTTAGACCTATTGCTTGCTATAATACTATCTACAAGATAATCTTCAAAATCATTGCTCAAAGGCTTAAAAGGATTCTTCATAAGCACATCAATCCAAACTAGGGTATTTATATACCTAGGAGGGTGATTAAGGACAATATAATGATTCTTTAAAAGTTCATTAGTACCTAGTCCAGGAAAAGGAGTAAGCCTACTTGGTGTATCAAAATTGATCTTAGAAAGGCTTATGATAATGTTGATTAGGAACTCATCATCAATATCATATAAGTTATGGATTTTCTAGACATTTTCATTTATTGGATTCAATAATGGTTAATAACTACTTCATATAGCATTGTTATGAATGGAAAGCCTACCTATGTCTTTAAAAGCTATAAGGGGACTCAATAAGGAGGCCCATTATCCCCTGTATGTTTTCTTTTGTCTTAGAGGCTCTTCAAAGGATAATATTAAGGGTTGTTGAAAGACAAAAGGCTTCAAATATTACTCAAAATATAAAAAATTTAAGTTAACAAATCTTTTTCTTGCAGATGATCTTATTCTTTTATCTAAAGCAGAGGAAATCTCCATTTCAATGCTAATGAAAACTTAAAAGTTTGTTTAGAGAATTTTAGGTTTAGAAGTAAATTGCTCCAAAAGTAGCATTTACCTCTTAAGAAGTGTTGCTAGTAGACATCAAATGATAGTCACCATTACTAAATTCAAGCAAGAAGAACACCCAATGCAATATCTAGGCATTCCTATTTTTTTTCATAGATTTAGAACTAGAGATTTCAATGATCTCTTTGATAGAATCAAGAGCAGAATCTCCTCTTAGAGTTTTGAACATCTCTCTATAGTAGGGAGAGTACAACTTATTGAACCAGTTCTAGATGATATTAATACATATTGGGCTTTACACATAGCATTTCAATGCTGTGTTGTTAAAGGTATAGACAAAATGTTTAACAATTTCCTTTAGTTAAGATGCAATGAAGGAACCTATAGAAACAAGATGAAGGATTATGAAGTTTGCTCTCCTAAGAATTAAGGAGCATTTGGCATATATTCTCTCAAAACCATGAATACCATCTTACTCACAAAAAGACTTTGGAGAATTATAATTGAAAAACAATCACTCTAGTGTAAGTGGATACTCACTTACTTCATTAACAAGAGAATCATGTAGGCTCTAGATATTAAAAAATCTTCCTTCATCCTCTCTAAAAGTAATACTAAGATTGAGAGATAAATTCAAGAATGACATCATTAATCTTGTAGGAGATGGTGAATCTATAAATTTTAGTATGATAATTGATCTTCAACGGTCCTCTCATCAATGTTAATGAAGCTACTCCACTCAAAACTTCGATACAATCAACTAACTTAGTTGTTATAGCCCTCTCAAATAAGGAGATCTTCAAGTAGTTATCCCCGCCAGCTCTCTCATAAGTGAAATCTTATAGATACATATCAGTAGAGAGGAGGACAAATACATTTGCAAGCATTCTAGAAATGTTCAGTTCTCTAATCTCTCTTTTAGGCAGATGATTTTTGAAGATCTTCCTATTATACCTTGGAATAAAGAAATATGGTTTATTCATCTCAATCTTTCAGTAACCACCACTTTATGGATTGCAATGAAGGTTAAACTGAAGATTGTTAACAAAATGGTTAAATAGTTATATCTTACCAACTGGTGCTCTCTCTGTGTCGAAAAGATGATGAAAATACATACATTTATTTTCTAATTTCAGCTACATCAAAGATATATAGAGGACACTCCTTAACAGATGTTTAATAAATGAGGAGTTAACTAGCCTAAACAACATTAAGGAATGGTATTCAACAAGAAAAAGAACTAGCAAAGCTACATGTAAATGTTTCTAGATGGTGCTTTCTTCTTTGGTTAATGCATTACGAAATGAAAGAAATCACATAATATTTCAAGACAAGAATATCCCTATGTAAAAATATAACAAGCAATTGATTTAACAAATCAGGATGCAAACATTCATATAAAAGCAAAGCTTCAGGATGAGCAATGCCTTCTTTCCTTTTGGAATATCTAATTTCTTTTCATTGAAAGTCTTATTTTGTAATCTTTGATGGTCACTAAACATCAGTGACTTTGGCTCTGTATTTCGTAACTACATTTGATATACCTTTTAAGGCTTAATACAATTATTCTTTTTCAAAAAGAAAAAATTTTATTTTTTGGATTAATTTTCCTTTAATATTTTAGTTTTATTTATTTTCTTAATTAATTCAGCCAAACCCCCAAATTGATCCTAAAAACTAATTTATTCATTACAAAAGTTAGATGCACACTTTCTGTAAATACAATCCTTTCTCACAACTACTACAAATGTTTTAATCTTAAGTTATTTTTATGTTCGGTGTGTATCAATCTTAGGGGTTTTAAGTAGAAAGAGGTTTCAATTAATTAACCAAGGGTTAGTTGTTACTAGTCTTAAGAAAGATATTAACATAATATAGGAATTTTCACGATCTAATGATCAATAATTGAATTACATTATAACAAATTAATACTTAAGAAATCTTAAGGGATTGATTATCTAGGTACTAGCTATTTAATATTTATTAATCATTATATTATTAACATTTTGGTTTATTATTGTGTTGAATTTTAGTTTTTTAAATTAATCATCATCCTATTCGTCAATTAGAAAATAGAACAGAGGTTATTAGTAGTACTTATAGTCCTCGTAGGTTCAACTTGTACTTGTCAGTGTTAGCTATAGCTACATCGTCCACTTATAATTTTAAAAAAAATTATATAAAAAGTTTTTCATACTGCTATTAGAGAATAGAATATTAGGAACACCTAATTTTTATTAATTTAACATTTTTTCTTTTTTCTTTTAGTTATTAATTTGTTTAATCATTTTGTTGACTATTTGATTTTCTCACTTCTATAGGTCATAAGGTTAGCATATGACCCAAATAAATCCATTGCACTTATCTATTGAAGATTTAGAAATTGAGAGGATAGCTCATAGAAATCTTTAAAGGAATTTTCTTAGAGAGTTTCAGTTATATCAACAAAAAGAGGACTTGGAAGATCAGATTAATACTAAAGGATCAGGAACCATAGCAGACCAACCATAGGCCATGTTCAACTATGTTAGACTGGACTTCATGAGAACAGAATCAAGCAATGTACGACCTAATGATAACACTAATAATTTTAAGATTAAAATGAGTATCATTTAGATTGTCTAATAGTCTATAAAATATGATGGGCTATGAGATGAAGACCCTAAAGCCATTGATAGATTGATGAAAACATAGTTCACCGTATCAAATTAAGGTGGCTTAAATGGAGAAGTGCATCATGAGTTTTATGTGATAAGAAGATACCGCTCAAGCTTAAAGGAAAATTCGATCTTTTAGCGATTAGGCCGGCCATGTTTTATGGGGCAGAGTGTTGGCCCATTAAACAGTTGCACAGTTTTAAGTTAATGATGGCAGAGATGACAATACACCATTGGATGTGTAGCCTTGCTAGAAGAGATAAGTTTGGAATGTAACGATAAGAGAAAAATTAACGGTGAATAATATTAATAAAAAATTAAGGGATGTAAGGCTTAGGTGATTTGGACATATTAAGAGGATACACCCTTATGCTTTAATGAGAAGATGCAAGAAGATTATGTTTAGCGATTATAGAGAAAAAAAGGAAGGTATAAGAATTAAAAAATGATGTAGCTCTACTAACACTTACCGAGGACATGACCCTCAATAGAAAACTTTGACATACTAAGATATGGATAAAGGATCTCATATAAAAAGATCCTTCTCTTTCTTATAGGTCTTTTAAATATTTTCCTTTGAGTCTTATGTCTTTTATTTAGCCTAAATATTTAATATGTAATACTTCCCTATTAGCTATTTAGCTTAAACATTTGCTTACTTGGCTTAAATATTTTTTTAATAAATTGTTTGATTCATTTATTTACTTGTCTTCTTTCTTGTTTGCATATTTATTTACTTATTTTATCATTTTACCTAATTATATATTTATTTTATTACTTATTTTTATATTTTTATTTAAACATTATTTTTATTTTATTAGTATTATTTTCTTTTAAGTATATTTTATTTTTAATTGTTTTTAATTTATTATTTTAATATGTATTTTTAATGTGGGTTTATCATAAACAACCTCTCTACTTATTAGGGGTAAGGCTACATACCACTAGACCTCTATAGACCCTACGTATCAGCAAGACTTTTACTGGGTTATTGTTGTTATTATTTGTGTACCTTCAAGGTTAGTGATGCTAATGACGATATGATAAGATTGAGATTATTTCCATTCTTATTAAGGGGCATGGTCAAACAATGGTTAAATTCTCTACCCAAGTCATCCCTTATTACTTAGGACAAAGTGGAAGAAAAGTTTCTTCTAAAGTACTTCCCACTAGTTAAGATAGTCAAATTGAGGAATGACATCTCCTCCTATTCACAGGTTAACTCAAAGACTTTATATGATAAATGTTAGAGATTTAAGAAGATTTTAAGAAAGTTCCTACATTATGGTCTACCATTATGGATGCAAATTTCGACCTTTTACAATAGGTCAAATCAAATGGCAAGGCAAATGATAGATGTAGTAGCTGGGGGTACTCTAAATAACAAAACATCAGAAGTAGCTTCGAATCTCACTAAAGAAATGGTGATAAATAATTATAATTGGTGCTTTTCTTGAGCAAAAATTAACGTAGATGTAGTTACAAAGTTGGTAGCCCAAGTTGAAGCACTAATCAAGAAGATAGATGTATTGATGATGAATCCTCAACTATTCCAAATGATGTAATGTGAGGTTACAAGTTAGGCCATCCAAGTCAAGAATGTCAAACATTATAGCCCAAGCATGTGGATCATATAGGGAATTCTCCTAGACCCCAAAATAACCATTACAATATACATACAATCTAGGATAGAGGAATCTCCTAACTTTCTCTTAATGGAATTAAAGGCAGTTAAGGAACAACCTTTCATCAAGATTCAACAACACTTATATCAAGAAAAAAAACCAAGCTCAGAAGGCCTCACGACCAGATTTCTTCAAACTTTAAACGCAAGATTTCAAGTCATAAAAACTTTTTTGAGAAATCAAGAGGATTCTATACATAACTTGGAAACTTAGATCGATTAGCTTCCAAAATTAGTTTTTAAAAGACAATAAGGGAGTTTGTCTAGTACCACCAAGAAAAATCCTAAAGAACGTGTGATAGGAGTGGAAAAGAGTTACAAGAGGAGAATAAGACCTAAGATGAGAAAGAGAGTGACACTAAGACTCAACGAAAAGCAAAAAGTGAAAAAGGCCTTTCAAAAGTCAAGGAATTTTAACCTGCCATCTCTTATCTTGCCAAAGTGAAGAAAGGTCACATGGATAAGTAGTTTGTAAGTTCCTTAAACTATTTTAAAAAATTCATATTAACTTACCTCTTGTTGAGGTTCTTGTGCATATGTTGAAGTATTCGTAATTCTTGAAGAAGATATTTGCAAACAAAAGGAATTTGGAGAAGTTGGCGATTGTGATGCTAAGTGGAAGATGCTTGACAGTTCTTTAGGACAAATTACTAGAGAAGTTTAAAGATCCAGGGAGTTTTACAATCATTTTTCAAATTGGTAGATTAAAAGTAGAAAAGGCTTTAGCAGACCTAGAGGCTAGTATTAATATGATGCCTTATTCTTTCTTTAAGAAGCTAGGATTAGGTAAAGACCTAAACAAGCGATACTTAGGAGGTAACCCAATATTATAATACCTTTATTTAATTTAGTTATGCTATTTTGATTATTTTTAATTTAGTGTTGTGATTTCATTGATTTTTAGTATGTTTTATGTTAGCATATAAAGCATCCTTATTTAATTTTCCCTAAATTTTTGTTTTTGGAATGTATTATTAGGCTCTCTTAACTTTGAATTAAAAGTTTTGAAGTTTCCATAAACATTTAGGTATACATCATGATAGATGAATATTTGACTATATTTTGACACTGATATTTGATGTATTTTGCTTGATATTTGATACTTTTATTGTATATTTGGTACTTAATATGCTTCGAGTATGTTTACAGGTGATAATTGCCTTTATGGATATAAAGGAGAGGAATTTGGGTGAAAACACAACTAAAATAGGAAAATAACAATCTGGAAAGAGTGTATGGCCGTCCACTTCTGTATGCTTGTGCACTTTCACGATATCCAACATTTTCTAATTATGCACATTCATGTGCACGAATATGCACATTCATGTGCACGAATATGCACATGACCGTACATAACCTAAAAAAACCTAGAATTTAATATAAAATGTTATAATCGACAGCTAAAGATGAGAGGAGAATTTAAGAGGTGATTTCCAGAGGTGGAGAACACTTAGAAGGGATGATTTTGGTCCAGAGAAGCAAAAAACATGAAGATTTCATCGAAAGATTCATCGGAATTCAAGATCAAGCCTCTATATCGTAAGAACATTTAATAGAAGACAATTAGAGAGATTCAGAATTATGAACTCATTATTTTCGTTCATTTTTCTTTCATTATATGTTTGATTTCGTATTTGATCATGTGTAACTAAACATCCAGTCAGTATTTAGGTTAGATGAACCTTATGTTAATACTTTGATATGATTTGATTCTTTTATTAATGTAATTAGTTTGATTGATTATTATGATATGATTACGTGTTTTACTAGTAATCTTATTTCATGTGTAGAGATTAAGAAATCCTAGTATCAATAGATCTATCGTAATTAGAAGGAGTTGATTGCAACCCTAGAGATAGGATGACGTAAATTCTTTGGATTATAGTTAAACCTAATAGAGAGACTCATAAATCAATAATGCAATCCTGTAAGATTTACCATGAATAATTTAGTTAGAGACCTTAGGATTAGTTGTTAATAGACTCAAGATCAACTACTAGCATACCATAAGAATCTCCACGGTCCAATACATCAACCAAACAATTGCATGACAACAGATCCTTCTGTTAAGGGTTTAAGGGGATTCGAGCCTAGATGCTAATTTATAAGTGTGAATTGCATCATGTTTCAGGGCTTAGTTTGATATGTATTTAAGTGTTAACTTAATCGTTTAGTATGTGTTCAAATTAGAATTGTGTTAGTTTGTTAATTAATTGTTTTTAAGTGTTTTTATGAGTTATTCAAGTCTTTAAGCTTAATTATTATGTCTTTGAGGTACTTTAATATATTTTGTTAGTGTTTTAGGGTCAATATCAAAGAACGGAGAAGTTTTGGAGACACTCGGGCCGAAACAACATCCCATGATCGTGGCATAACAAGTCACATTCGTGATAGAAGCACTGGAGTCAGCCCACGATCGTGGCCCATATGACACGATCGTGATAAAAGCCCAGGACACGGCCCACAATTGTGGGCTGATATGCCACGATCATGACAGAAGGCTTAGATGTGGCCCATGATTGTGGCTTGTAGAGCCACCATCATGGCCTGCGTCGGGAAAATGCCTAGATACTCAGAAAAGTTAAGTTTCAAGGGAGTTTTTGGACCTTTCGAACCTCGAAAAAACCCTAAAGCTGCCTAAAACACAAAAAGTTATATAAAGAACAAGACAAAGCAGATGAGGAGCTTTTGCATCAGCCACCATTGAGAAACCTTAGAGAGAATTCATCGAGAGATTGAGAAAGAGAGGAAGGAAGAGAGACGTGGAGAAGAAGCCAACACAAAGTACTTCCCAAAATAGGAGGTTTCCTAATATTGTTGCCTCCATCATCCATTCGTATCTTGTTTTTGATGTATTTTCAATTTTATTAATGTATAGGATTGGAATAACTATTGGTGATAGGATTGTATGAATATTGAGGGCATCTAAACTCACCTTCAGGTTGTTTTTATCTTTGATTTAATAAAAATCTGATTGTTTATGTTATTTGTTTCATTATGTTTGATTTCTGAGATTGTATAATTCAGTAATAGACTAAGAGGGTGAATCGAATAAAAAATAATTAAATTGGGCTAATGAGAGTTAGGTGATTTAATAAGAACGAGAAATCAATCAAACCATAATTGTGTGAAGAGAAATCTCACATAGGTTCCTGGTAGTCGATTAGAAAACTTCAAATCTAATTAGGTTTGGATAGATTATTGATTGAGAGATTGCAATTTTCCATAATCTGATTAGGGTTTATATTTAAGGTTAATGGTTATAACTCGAGAGAGAGTAATTAACCCTAGAATTGTCTAGGACTAATGATTCAATAATTCATAATCGATTAGGTTAGTGTTAAAGATGGGTAAAAATTCCCCTTTCTCTCAATTGGTAGTGCTTTAGGTCGATTCCTGAATGTGTGTATCGCAATTGGTAATTTTACTATTTCGTGATTGATTCTTGAATTGAATTATTTGATTGAATTGTATTCCTGTTTTAGTTTCGTGACATTTGTAATATTACTCATTATTTTGGCCTTAGATTTTAGGATTAGAATAACTCTCCTCATGGGATCGACACCTTAGGTACTACGTGAACGACTCATATGCTTGTAGATTATTGAGGTTAAATATTAAAACTTACACATATCAGAAAATCGCAATCATTAATTTCTGATAATGATATTTTTCACAGTGAATTCCATTATCTTTATGTTCATTATTGTTTCCTATTTCTTTAATTGTTTTATTTTTTATTTTCTTTTCACTAAAAATCTAAAATCAATCCTTAGGCTAGATAATAAGAGAAAGGTAGGTACTAGTATTCATAGTCTTCATGGGATTGACTTGTACTTACCGATACTAGCTACAATTACGTCATACACTTGTAATGTATTACAAGATTGACTATCACAAAACAAGTTAATCACATAGTCATGTACATGCATGTGTATATAAAAATCCCATTTTTGTATGTTTTACATAATTTCAATGACACTAGACATAGTCGTGTACATTGTATGAACTTGTAAAAATTTTCACATATGGTCATATAGAGTTACCATGCTTGTGTAGCTTAATCCTCTAAAATGTGTCAACTTACACACCCATGTATTAAGTCACATATTACAGTGACTTACACGGTCAGCTACAAGATTGTGTAGCTCACTGTGTAAATCCATGACCCTCATTAAAAACCCTAAACCTACTTTTTCCCTCCCATTTTCCCTTCTTCTGCCACCTCTCTGCTATGCCCCTCCTTTTACAACCTAGCTAGCTTTTTCAAGTGATTTTACAACATCCAAGTGAATTTTTGTTACATTCTACCTGGATTACACTTAGATTTTTAGGTATTGTTACAAATCCTAGGTTTTCTCTTCCCTATATTGTTAGGTTTTAACAATTAGATCATTCTTAGGTATGATTTTCTTCTTGTATTTCAATTCCAAGTTGGACTTCATTCTTTTCCCTATGAATTATTGGATTAATTTTTATGTTGTGGATTGGATGGAATTTGCATTAGGAATATTAATTTTTCCTTAGTAGTTTATGCATTGTAATAGGTTTTGTTAGATTACACATAACTTGTTGTTTTTCTAGTAATTAATTAGTTTAATTTCATACCAATTTCATATTTTGCATAACTTAGGTTTCATTGTGTATGTTATTTGGGTTTAGTTATTAATTGCTTAAATTAATTTTGAATATTAGGAATTGTATTGACTAATTGCATAAATAATTTAACTTTGTTTGTTAAATGTATTTTTAATTGTGTTATTAATTTTTTAATCAGTTAATTTTCTACTTAATTTGTTAATTGCATTATTCTTAATTTAATTTAATTTAATTTTTTAATAATTGTATAACATGATGAGTGTACGAATTAAGTGCAAGGAAAATTGTCTTTTCGTATTGATATTTAATTACTTCCTCAAATTTTATTTTCCTTATGGTATAATGATAAGAAAAACAGAAGTAGTGCAACAATGAAGGACAAAGGAGGCAAAGGAAAAAGACAAAGAGGTGAAGGGTCATCTAAAGACCTGAGTAGAGCTTGCCCACCACTAGTACGAAAGGCTGTTTCATATCCACCTTTGTGATATGAGATGTTGCATTTTAATTTTAGGGCCCACAAGGAGCAATTCTAGAAGCTTAAGGACATGAGGATTGGGACCAGTAGATGTATAGATTAGGAGGTGTTGGAGTAGATTGACTTAGCCTAGTAAGTTCAAGAGCTTATTTGTGTTGGAGCATGATTCCAGTTCTTTAAGATCGTGGAGCCCATATATTGGCAGCTTACACTCAACGTGTGCTCCTGATATGTCCATAATTGATTGTAAGATTATTCCATAACACTTAGTGGTTAATGTTATGAAACATTTAAGAAACTTATTGTGGTTCATATTTAGTTTTACGTATAATTTGGAAGCATAAGAGCTAAATTGAGTTAAAAGCACATTCTTTGAGCCATCATCTTGAGATTCACACTTAATTGTCTTCATAAAACAAGAAGGAGAAGGATTAGAGCAAAGAGGAGACAAGAAAATGCCAAAAAAATGAAGAGTATATGTTGCATTGCAATTCGTGACTATGACCATCATGCTCATGGCCATGAGCATCAAGTCACGACTGTGTATTAAGGCTCACAGCTATGAGCTTTAATATTACAATTCACAGCTGTGACTCAAAAGTCACATTCTTGAATTTTGTGACCTGAGTGCCCGAAGACTAATTTTTAGTATAAATAGAATTTTTGATAGCAAAAAGAACGTGAAATTTTAAGAATCATTTCGAGAGCAAAATAAGGTGAGCACATAGATTTTGGAGTCCTATAGAGGGCTAAGCTTCCCCAACTCGATTCAGAGGTGAAATAGACAACAAAGACATGTTTTAGGCATCCTTCTATTCTGTTTGTTGTTTTTTCTCTTTTAGGGATTGATTATGTTATCCTATGTTTATTGTTTGTATGATGTGTAAGAATGATTCAATGCTCTATTTGATTGTTTTTATGTAAACATTGCTAGAATCTTAAATACAATATGTAATCATTATGTTTGGATTTATTTGTGGCAATTAATGGGAGTTAAATCATTAGAGATAACGTAACATAGGTTAAATGACCCGAGCTTGCGTGGTTATTGCCTAGATTGATCTCTATTCCTTATTCATAATGCAACTGTCTAACTAAATCTAGAGAGCTTGTTCTAAGTTATCATATAGCGAGGTTTAATTAAAGAGCTTGTTTTAATTAAACACAACCTAAGAAAAAATCAGGATTAATAGGGCATGTTGTTAATCTATGATCAATAGTTGCTAGGAGAGGTATGAGAATAACAAAACAAAGATATATGCTTATTTGTGTGTAGGCTGAGATTGAATTGAAGATCGGATCCCTAACGTATTCATCATTTTTATCACTTTTTGATTGTTTGCTTTAATTTGCTTTTGTTAGTTTAATTTCATTTTATTTTTATTCAAAACCAAACCCCCTCCCATAACCTAAAACCTGATTATTTTCATTACGAAAGCTTTACACACACTTTTTATAGGATCGACCTAGACTCATCATAAGCTATAATTTTAAGTCTAGTTATTTTGTGTAGTGTTATGATGCGTTATGTAACATCTCGTTCTCATACAAAAGGTTGTAATCCTAAAATTTGGTACATGTGAGATCAAAGAGAGATTAAGGAAATTGCATTTCATGCTCATGTGTAATATTAGCATACACGCACACATGAATATTGATTTTTGCACATTAAAATGATTGTACATGCATTCATTGACATTTCGGGTATAATTGATTTGTAAATGTGATTATATTGTTAATTGTAGTTTTTATGTATTGAAACTTGAATTGGTGTGTGCGGGAATTTATTTAGAAATTTTGGGGAAATTTAGAAAATTCCTGAATTTTTGGGTAAATTTTGGATTAGGAAAAATTACCAAGTGACAGGACAATTGATGAATAGAAGTGGAATTAAGAGTGAAATGACAGTGAAAATATTTATAAATGATTTTGGGATTTATTGACAAGCGTTAATGAAAATTTGAAAGTCAATTGGAGTAGAAATTAGAATCAAATGGATTAGTTATTAAAGATGGGAGCAAGTAAAGC
>JAOTJB010329903.1:0-13413 GCA_027123815.1 Erythroxylum minutifolium
GGTTTGCCTAAGACTAGTAAGAAGCATGATGCCATATGGGTCATTGTTGATCGATTGACGAAGTCAGCCCATTTTCTAGCAATTAAACAGACTGATTCTCTACATGTGCTAGCAAAGAAGTATATTGATGAGATAGTGCGACTACATGGGATCCCAGAATCCATAGTTTCTGATAGAGATACTCGGTTTATTTCGAGATTTTGGGAAAGTATGTAAGAAGCTATAGGGACCAAGTTAAATTTTAGCACTGCTTTCCATCCCCAAATAGATGGTCAACCTGAGATGACCATTCGAACTCTTGAAGGAATGCTCATGGCATGTGTGATGGATTTAAAAGGTGCTTGGGATGAGCACTTGCCATTCGTACCACTCGAGCATTTATATGGCTCTTTATAAAGCACTATATGGAAGAAGATGTAGAATCCCTATATGCTAGTATGAAGAAGGAGAAAATAAATTAACAGGACCAGAGTTACTCCTAATGACAGTTAACAAGGTCAATCTAGTTAAGTAAAGGCTTAAATCAACTCAAGATAGAATGAAGAGCTACACTGATGCACACCGAAAGGAAATGGAGTATGAAGTTAGTGAGAAACTCTTTCTTAAGACATCTCCTTGGAAAAGAGTCATGAGGTTTGGAAAGAATGGCAAATTGAACCTAAGATGTGTTGTTCCTTACGAGATTGTTGAGAGGATTAGACCACTGGCCTATAGATTGGCTTTGCCACCAAAATTGTCACAGATACATGATGTCTTTTATGTTTCCATATTAAGGAGGTATAGATCAAATCCCTGCCACATCATTCAGACCACTGAGGTTCAGTTGAGAGATGATCTGACTTATGAAGACAATTCAGTGGAGATTCTGGACACTAAGGAAAAGGTCCTTAGGAACAAGACAGTTTAACTGGTTAAAGTCCTGTGGAAACATCATTCTAAGGAAAAGGCCACGTGGGAGCCCTTGGAGGCCATGAAGGAGAAGTGTTCACACCTCTTCAATGGCTCAGGTAAGAATTTTGAGGACAAAATTCATTTAAGGGGGGAGAAATGTTGGCCCCTAAATTCTTTTTTAGTTAAGCATGATTTACATGAATTATGAGGTCATGATAAAAATTATTAGAGTTTAATTATTTATTCAGTGTTAGTAGGGTTTTATTTCACTGATTAGTTAAATTAAAGCAGTAAGAACGTATAAAGGGCAATTGTGGCATGTCACTTAAGTATAAAAGTCATAAAGCATTAAAGAAAGGGTAAAGTGGACATTTAGCACTCATTAAGGGTAGAATTGGAAGAGGAAAAATATTGTCTTCTTCATTAGAGGAAGAAAAACGTGAATGAAGGAAAAGAAGAGAAAAACATGAAAAAGAAAGAAAGGAGAGAGGGTTTCGTTCATGAGAGAAAAAAAGAAGAAGACAAAGTTAGGGTTTCATCTTTTCTTAGCTTTCTAGAGTGATTTTGAGGTTATTCAAGAAGAGAAAAGGAAAGAGGAAAAGAAGAGCTTCCATCTGAGCCAAACATCTCTTTGTTTGGTGAAGATTCAAGGTAAGCCCATTTTTAATCCTTTGAATTTTGGAAGGGTTTTGGTTCATGAAGTTTAGGAAATACATGGGTTTAAGTATTTTAGAATCAATTTTTAGTGAATATTCTTTTTGGGTTCTCAATTTACATTCCTATTGAATTGGAATTTTGCCAATGTTAAAGGGAATCAAGAGAGGCAAGAGGAGCAAGAGGAGGGGCATTTTTAAGCAAGTTTTTAATCAAGAAATAATGGTGAGTTACATGTTTATAGTTGAGTTAATAAACCATGAGTATTTTTTCAAATCAATAGAGTTAAATGATTTCAATTGCTTTATAAATGTTGCATGTATTGCTTATTAAATGATTTAGGTAATTGCTACATATTTGGTACATAAATCTTGTTGATGATTTATGAAATGATGGTGGAAATTGTATTCGAAATATATTATATTCATGGAAATCATGTTTCCAAAATGTGCCTTTTGTGCAATATATTTACAAGTCATGAAATTCATGTTTGTGTGGGTTTGTGGTGGTCCATCATGTTATGTCACGTGTATGTTGACCATATTAACGGCTTCTCCCACCTACCTGTTAGTGGCATGGAGCTCTATCACAGGCTCCATTATGTTTATCAGAGCTTCGCAAGAATTCCTTCATGTTTATCGGAGCTTCGCAAGAACTCCCTTATGTATATCGACAACCCAAACCATTATAAGTGCTTAAGTTGTTTATGATATGTTGACAAGTTTGATGAATACATGACTTATGTTGTTTATGAATTGTTTGACAAGCTTGACAATTTGAGAAATACATGTTTTATGGATTCAATGCAATTTACTATGGCATTGAATATTTCAATAGTTTTGCTTGTTTCTCCACTATAAACTTGTTACCCATGAGCTTTTAAGCTCACCCCCCCCCTCCCTAATTCCTGCCCATCTCCAGGTGAAGAGCAAAAGATCGAGTGATAGAGAGTCAAGGCACCACTCTAAGTTTACATATTTTTGTGTTTAAATTAGTATAGGAATACTCAAGGCTTTAGCCACATTTCAAGTATTAATTGTTCATGTATATTTTATAATTTTGGATTATGAGACCAATGTTGTATTTGGGTCTTGAAATGCCCATTAAACCTTTGCAAAACTATTTTCTTTTGATGTTAATGAAATATATTTATGTTTTACACATGGCTTTCTATGTTTTTGCATTGCATTTTCAAGCATTCATAGGGGTAAAATCTGTGTTCTGCCTTCAGGGGAAAAACTGTATTTAGCTAGGCTATTTTAGGTAAACTTGTTTGTTTGGAAGTTGTAGTTTATCCTCTTAGCTTTCCAATGATATAAAGTGCATAATTTTTAGAAATCGGACTTGAAAGATAGGATTTTTACAAGTTAGTGATGCTGCACAGGGTGCATGCTAGACATTTTATAGCCCATTTCTAACTTGATTTAACAGAAAAAGAGTACTATGGTGTCTTGAAACCGGAAGAATTAGTGTGATAAGTTAGAGATGAAATGAAGGTGATAAAGGGAGTTGATTGTGTGTAGAAATTTATGATATATGTGTATAAGTTTGAATGTTATGTTTTTTGATTGATGACCAAACTTAGAATATGATTTGGCTGTAAATGATATTGAATTAAAATGGAAGTGGGAATGAAGGGAAATGATGAGGAAAATAAGTTATAAATGATAGATATGCATAAGAGGAGTCATAGGTAACTTGTAAGACTTAGAAATCAAGAAATTGACCCATAAATGTCCGTTGGGGGACTTGACATCCATTGGGCTGGCCTTCTCGAGAATTCCAGCATTCCAGCTCAGTTCATGTTCATTTGGAGGGACATATGTTAACTAAGCAGACACTCTCAGGAAAGTTACATAAATGTGCAAATTTTGACCCTCTAGATAGCAAAATCTGTCTTCAGGGTCTTCATAGAAGTTGTAATACTCGAAGTCCTCTTCGAAAATGTACTTGAATGACCTTAGTCCAACATCCATAGTGAAAGTTATACTTATTGTCCCAAATCATGTACATATATAAGTTATAGACTTATCAATGCTTTCTTATGACACATTTAGGTTTGAATGGAGCTTGAAATGTACTTAGTTTGATATGGAAATAAGAGATAAAATGAGTGATAGGTTTAGGGTGACGATTGAGGATATAAACATATGAATGGATTGTCATATTTCAAGTGTCCAAATATGGAATTTTGGAATGTTATGAGAATGAAGATGAACCTATGATGGCTAATGAGATTCCATTAAAAGAACCCTATAGAATGATGCTCTCACATTTAAATCACGAGTTAGACTCCAAAAATAGGTCCTGACAGATAATTTCTACTATATGAAGAAACTTATTAGAGGTTTTAGTTTGCTAATTGAAAAAATTGATTGTTGCAATTTTTAAATGTATATTGTTTTGGGGAGATGATGTGGAATTATAAGAGTGAAAATTTTGTGGTCAATCTAAGTTCAAACCTAGAAAGTGTTATATAAAACAGAAATTAGTACCCTATAAGCAGATGTATTACTTCTCGCTAGCTCTAAGACTTCAAAAACTACCTCTGATGTTACCGAATCTCACATGAGATGGCATAATGGATATGAACAGGAAGATGAAATAATGATCCATACATCAAACGCACTCACATAGAAACATTTCGATAACACTTATTTTGAGTTTGCCGCTGAAAGTTGAAATATTTGCTTAGAATTGTCAACAAATTGATTCCAACCTTTTGGTCAATATGGCCAACAATATTTATCATGGACAATTATAATTGCTCCTTATATTTTGCCTCTATGGATGTGTATGAATTAGACATATATGTTCTTGACGGTGATTATGCCAGGGCCTACAAATCTAAAGCATAAAATTGATGTATTCTTATGACCATTGGTATCTGAATTGTAACATCTTTTTGAACTTGGTGTAGAGACATATGATGTGTCTCTTAAACAAAAATTTTTTATGAGAGTAGCTTTGATGTGGACTATTAGTAATTTCCCTACGTATACTATGTTTTCTAAATGGAGCACAGTAGAGAAATTGGCTTATCCTTATTGTAGTAATGATTTGATGGGTTTTATCTTCCTAATAGGGCCAAAGCATATTCTTTTGACAACCAGAGAAAATTTCTTCCTCTAAATCATCCATTTAGATGCAATAAATAAAATTTCATTAAGAATATGATGGTACAAACACCTCCTTGCCCTCACAAATCAGGATATTGATGAATTAGGATTGCTGAAAGTTACAAAATTTGAGGCCGAAGAAGTTAATAAAAGCATCAGTAAAAAATTTGGTTGGAGAAAATGAAATATCTTTGAGATTTGCCATATTAGAAAAGTAATTTGATACATCATAATCTAGATGTGATACTTATTAAAAAATATTTTTGATAATTTGTTCAACACCATAATGAACATTGAAGGGAGGATAAAGGACAATGAAAAATCACGAGATGATTTGAAACTTTTTTGTAAAAGGAATAAGTTAGATAAAGATCTTTGCACCAGTAAATATCCAAAAGCATGTTACACTTTGAAAATTTTCCTTTTACAAAAAACAAAAGGAAATTTTCTATGAATGGTTAAAAAGTATAAAGTTTTCAGATTGTTATGTTTCGAACTTGGAAAGATGTGTGGACAGCAGGAAGTACAAATTATTTGGGATGAAAAGTTATGATTATCATGTGTTTATACAAAGGCTAACTGCAATTGTATTTCAGGAGTTACTACTAAATAAGTTTGGGAAGTTATAACATAATTAAGTTTATTTTTCAAAAGATTAACATTGTCTAAATTAAAGTTGGATGAAATGGAAAAACTAAAAAGGAAATTCCAGTTATCTTGTCCAAATTGGAAAGGATTTTCCCTTTAAGCTTCTTTGAATGTATGAAGCATCTACCCATACATTGAGCACATGAGGCTAAACTTGCTAGTCTGGCTCAATATCGATGGATGTATCTATTTGAATGGTAATTATCGTTAATATTTAAATAAAAGTTATAGCATGTTTTAATCACAGAATTGTAATAACCCTATTTGTAATGTAGGCATTTGCACCACTTGAAGAAAAAAGTCAAAAACAAGGCTAGATTTGAAGTTCGACATGTAATGCTTATTTAGTAAGGGAAGCAAGTACATTTTGTTCACATTATTTTAAGCTGCATGTGCACACAAGAGAAAGAAAAGATCCTCGTAATGACGATAGGGGAGAAATGGGTGATGTTGAGGGTAACTTATCCATTTTCACATATCCAGGATGAACATGAGGGCATTCAACAAGAAGAATATTAACAGCAGAAGAAATAGAGGCTGGTCATCGTTACATTTTATTAAATTATCAAGAGGTTCAACCTTTCGTGCAGTAAGTTTAATTTGATTTAAAAATAGATTATTTGAGTTTCCAAAGTTACAGTTGCTCACAATTAAAATACATAATAATGCTTTTAGATTATACAAGCAATGGTTACGTGAGCTAATGCATGAAACAACACAGGATAATATCACTAAAGAAGTTGAAAGAAACTTTCCTCAATGGTTCAAGAAATATGTAAATTTTCACTTATAATAATTGAAATGGTTAAATTATCATATCAAAATGACTAGATGACATTAACTATTTAATATGATAGATTGTTTTTTGTATAGGCCTCAGAAAATCTAATAGAGAACAAATTCATATGTGATCTTGCCAAAGGACCTTTACAAATTGTTAAATCGTATCTAGGTATTTTGTTAATAGATACAAATTTCATACAAAATATCATGGTCAAAACATGGCAATAATAAAAAGTGGGGTTTGCATATAGGGAGAATTGATAGATTGCTATAGTAAAATTATTGAGATACTTGAAATTGAGTTACCTACATTGCCAATAAAACGAAGTGTAATATTTAAGTGTGAATGGTTTAATCCAACTCTTAATGTTGGAAAAAAAGTGAGCAGCCAATACAATCTAGTTGAAATCAACCAGTGAAGGAGATTTAGACAATTTGAACCTTTCGTGTTAGTGATGTAAATGATCAAAGTGTATTATGTCCCTTTTCCCAACTTACGATGAGATAAATCAAATTGGTTGGCCGTATACAAAGTAAAAACTAGATGTGTTTTTTGAATTATATGGAAAAGAAGAAAAAAGGAAAATTTAAAGTGAAAAATGTTTATGAAGTAAATGTGTGTGTAACATATGACGAAAATAAACCTTTGAATGATCCAAATAATAAATATGTTGAAATTTCATCCGGAGAGGATAAGAAGGGAAAGAGATATGAAAAGGAGCCTAAGTTTGATCCTGATTCTTCAGAAAAAGAAGATGTGATGATTTTAATTTACAACTAAATGCGAACGACGATTAGTTTGTGTTTGTAATAGAATTTTATTAATAAATCTATTATTGCATCAATAATATGTTGTTATATAATGAATATTTTTTTATTATTTACTGGAAAATTCAATAAAATGTGAATTTCAAGTTTAAAATATGCCACCAAAGAGAACAGGATATGATGCAGCCAAGGTTCAGGTTACAACAATTTGGAGAAGCCAATGCATTTCCAGGTGAAGCATCACATTCTACAAATATTACTGCACATTCAAATAAGGCATCACCTTCTGTACCTGCTGCTATACCATCTAGCATCCCTACTACACCATCAATCAGCCCTACACCATCCACCACCCCTATATCGACAGAGATATCAGGGGTGAACATTACGAATGAAGGAGGCAATCTCTAGCGCAAAGCTAAAAGAGTTGATGGAAGAATGTACATCACAATTGTCAACAATTTGTAAGTAAATTTATAAAAAATTTGTAATACATGATAACGCAATAGATTTATACTGAAGTTATAGGTTTTAATTTGAAAATGATCTAAAATAATTTATATATTATGTTGGTTCCAACTGGAACGTGTATAAGAAATATCTCATCCAAGTTCAAGGAGAGGATAGATCTTAAGGGTTATATATGGAAGAATGTCTCTCAGCCAATAAAATATTTTTTATTATCAGGAGTTTTAGGTACATAAAATATATTCTTTAATCTTTTTTATTTTATCTAATTTTATGCATTAATTAGATAAATATTCTTGTTTATAAGTACTTATAGTATATATTTCTTTTTTATCATAAAGCATTTTTTAAATCCAAAATTTGATGTTGTGATTTATAATTTATGGGAGAGACGAGCTCGTACACGTTATAGAGACTTTCTTGCTTCGATACACAAGAATGGTGTACGATCACCATATATATTTGAAGAAATATGGAGTCGTTGGCAGCAGTATTGGGCATCATCCAAGGCAATATCTATTTCAAAGCGCAATTCTGCTAATAGACATCGAGGATCAGACGGAGAGAGTCTACCCGTATACACTGGAGGATCTTTGACCCACCAAGAGCATGCACTTTAACTTGTAAGTATCAAAACTTTACACTTATATCCTGATTTTTGTACTTTGATGTATGAAATTTGATTTCAATGTAATCTGATGTATGAAATTTAAAATTAAAATATATGTGCATTATGGAGAGTAATAATGTTATAAATGTTTGGTCCCATTAATGGTTGTGTTGTTAAGTTAAATTTTTTTGTCTAACAGGGAGTAAATGTCATAAAAACAGAGGAAATTTTGTCGAAATTTTTGTAAATTTTAGTTCACTTATAACAATTTATTCTGATGCAAGAAAAGTCTTTAGGTAGGAAGCCTACACCACCCCAAGTATTTTTGCATACTCACACAAGAAGTATGATGGTGTGACCTTTGTCAACATCCGATTGCAACAAGTTCATGTATGTAAAATCTATACTTTAATATTAAATCTTAAAAAGTATCACTTATTAATATAAACAATTTTATAATAAGACCTAATATAAAAAAGCATTGAACGACAATCTTAGAACTCTAAAATTGTTGATGAGAGTCAGGCGTATCTTGAGACAGTAGGTGGTAGGGATCGTCGTGGAAGGATTTTCATCTTAAGTTCATTTACAAACACATGTTATTCATAATTCTCTACATCCACCATAGCTGGATCTAGTAGGCGGTCTACATAAAATGAGAGAGTCCTTCAAGTTAAGAGCACAGTAGAGAGGCTGATGGAGTGCATAACCTAGCTTCGTAATGAGGTGTATAAGTTAAAAGGTAGAGATATGACCTCATCGTAGTAATTAGAGCATCCACTTTCACCACCTGCATAACTTCTGAATAGGTGAATGTAATGATAGTCTACTACTTTTAATTTTTGGTATAAATTCTTAATTGACAGTAATTTCAAGATACTGATTCATGTACATTGTAATTTTTTATTATACCATTCAGGATAATGTTTACTTTACATTTATCAATCAATGTTATGTATTATTTATAGAAACTAAATGTACAAAAAATCATAAGATTATCAACAGAAAAGTCAGGTCGGAAGTGGTAAATGGTAGTTGAAATTTAACATAATTAAATTTCCTGACAAAAATACAATATTCTGTTGCTAATTAGCAATGAATTGTTATATTCCGTCGATAAGTTGCTGATATAATATATCATTCTGATGCTAAGTTATTGACGGATATATAATTCTGTTGGTAAAAATTTAGCGGCAGATAAAATTTTATATCGGTAAATTAAGCGAAGGAATGTTTTATATCTGTTAGTGAATTTAGCGATGGATATTGTGATTCTGTCGACAAATTAGCCACAAAATATTCTAAATTTGTCTATAAATTTACCTTAATTTAGCGACGGAAATGCAAAATTTTGTCGCTAAATTTACTGATAGATATACAAATTTTCATCACTAAATTTATGATGGATTCATTTTATCCGTCGCTAAATTTTACCTATGGTCATTTCTCTGATGACTCTTTCTGTTAGTAATTTCCATCGCCAATTTTGTTTCCCAAGGGAATAACTTTATTTTCTATTGGTAATCTAATTTTTTCCACTAAAACCTACTTTTCTTATTGTGTTATATTTGACAAGATCCAGGGGAGTCTGCCTATTCCTACTAAAACAGATCCTATAGAATCTGGCATGGCAATCACCCTTAATAGTGAAGATAAGCTCCCAGAAGAAGAAGAAGAAGAAGAAGAAGAAGAAGAAGAAGAAGAGGAAGAAACTACTACAGACAAAATAATGGAACATTTAACAAAAATGAAAGATAACCGATGTGAATTCGAGAGTAAAGAAAAGATCAGGTTTGGCCTATTGAATGGAGTGACATTTCAAGAAGAACTTCCAGAAAAAGAAGGCAAAGATGAAAATGAAGCCTCCATCAGAGAAGAGGAAGTAGAGAAGTGGCAGGAGGTAATTAAAGAAGATGAGCTAAAAACCTACGTCCAGGAAGAAGAAGAAGAAGAAGAAGCGGGAAACATGGTTGAGGGAGAACTAGAAGAGGAATCAAACAAGGAAACCATTAATGAGGCATTAGTAGTCACCTTAAGTATAGAGGATTCTTACTTCCTCCAAGACAAACTATTTGGGCCAATCGAATATTTAGGGAATTTTATTATCCCTTATTTTTTTAACAGTTTGTCATTGAAAAGGATTACCGTAGTTGATTGGTTTTACTAACTTAATATATTATATCCTTATGATCATCTTGTAACATATGACTTGTTTACAGGCTTTAAAACAGCTTTTTGGAGAAAAAGATAGAAGCAAGCTACTAATTATAGACACAAGATAAGGTTAACGTGCAGGGTATGTCGAGCTATCGACGTTAAACAAGCGATGCATGGGAGGTAACCCATGAATTAAGGTAGATTTTATTTTATGTTATTGTATTTTCATGTTTCTTAGTTATTTTCATTTTTGTTATTTTCATTTTATTTTATCTTTTTATCCCTTTTTATTTATATTTTGTAAGGATACAGTCTACTATTGGACGGATAAAAAATTAAAAAAATCATTTTATTTAGGAGAGTACTAGCTTAGCCCTCTCACTTATTTCTCAGTAAGTATCATCTTATTGTGTACATTGAGGACAATGTACAACTTTAAGTGATGCGAAGGGGTTAATGATTTCTTTAAGCTTATTATAATCTTGATTATTAAATTTTATTAACTGATACTCTGAATTGGTTGAAAACTGTCTATCAATATTATATTTTGTTATGGAATATTGATTTGAATTAATATGTAAAAGGATGATAGTTAGAATAAAATTACTTTTATAAGCCATATTTTTATTAATCATAGAGATAGTTAAGCTAAATGGAAATTGTGTATTATTTACACTCATATATACCCCCATCTTTTTCGTGAGCTATGGAATCTAAGGGCAAATTTTAAAAATTTTGAACTCTTTTATTCTTTCATGTGTGTTATCATGCATTGTAGAATGATTCCATAACTTACTTTTTTAATAAATACTGAGATCATATTTGCTAAATTAGAAGCATTGACATGATGAAGGCACCTAGATTCAACAACTTATGTGGGCCTATTTCTTTGATAATTTCCTTACCCATAAATTATATATCCTTTAAGAGTAACCAAGTTGAGCCTTATTATTTTTCATTGTTATTAACTCAAATTATTAACCTTCATCCTATTTTTCTTAAAGTTCTTTTTATTGTTTCGAAACCTGAAGGTTATTTACTTTATTTGTTTGTTTGAAACATGAAAATCTTGAAAGATCCGTTATATCTTTTTGGTACAGAATGCTTGAAATTGTTTTGATTGAAAATAAAAGAGTATAGAAAAAGAAAAGTATATGGTACCAACGGAGTGTAATAAAAGGATCTATGTCTATTGTAAACAAGTTTCATATAATTTCTCTTTAGTAATTTTCCTTCAATTTAACTCTTTTTATTATCTCAATCATAGCATGCCTAAACCCCTTTACAACTCGCATAAAGATCTTTTGACTTTTGATTCTATTTTCTACATAAGTGGTGGAGATGTGATAATATTACAAGCTTATAGTAAGAGATCTACCATGCATTGATTGAGAATTTGATACTTAACCTTAAACACTTGAATGTATTGAGTCAAATCTTAATGAGGGTATAAAGGTTTACACTTTTGAATTTAATGCGATTATTGATGTGACTATAATTAATATGGACTTAATAAGTTAATTTTAGGAGAGTTTGATTCTAATTGCATGTTAATTTGATTTATAGTATGAAAGGATAGGTTAAGATTAATGATGGATTGATGATGTAAAATTGATAATTTTGATTATGGTTTGTTTGAGGACAAGCAAAAGCTTAAGTGTGAGATATTTGATAAATGCATATTTGACTATATTTATACACCCATATTTGATGTATTTTGCCTAATATTTTATAATTTTCTTGTATATTTGGTAGTTAATTTACTCCAAGTGCATTCGTAAGTGATAATTACCTTCATAGACCAAAAGGAAAGGAATTCGGGTGAAATCGTGGCATAAAATGAAGATTTGAAGCAATTGAGAGGTATATGGCTGTATATGTGACCATGTAAGTCTCTTAACATATGTAAAGTCACGATTTAAGTGTTTTTGGAAATACACAGTTTGGTAAACGGTGTGTATCAAATTGTGTATGTCCTAAAAATCCTAAAATTTGTTATAAAAGGACATGAATGAAGGCAAACGAAGAGAGCAAATTTTCAAAGAATTTGGAGACAATTCTAGAAGTGGAGAACATCCAGAAGGGACGATATTGATCTAGAAACATGAAGAACATGAAGAAATCATTAAAAGATCCAATGGAATATAACATCAAAGTTCTACCTTGCAAGAACATTCAATAAAAGAGGCTGGGAGATTTAAAATTATGAACTCTTTGTTTTCTGTTTGTTTTTCTTCCAGTTTATATTTGATTTCATTTTCTACTATGTGTAACTAAAAGCTTTTTAGTGTCTAGGCATGATGAAACCTATTTGAGATAACAATATATTTTGATTATTTCATTCAATGCAATATTTTTGACTGATTTATTTTGATTCAATTATGTGTTTAATATATGTTCTAATAGATCCGAAATATTAGTTCATAATCTGATTTCATAATATAGAGATTGAGAAATCTCGTGTATAAATAGATCTACCATAATTGAAAGGAGTTGATTGCAAACATAGAGATAGGTCGACATAAATCATTTGGATTAGGGTAAAACCTAATAGCAAAATTTGCAAATTGATAAAGAAATCCTATAAAATTTAACCTGAGTAATTCGGTTGATAAATTTAGGATTAGTTATTAGTAGACTTGCTATTAATATACGATAGGAATTTCCACAATCTAAATAATCAACAAAACAATTACATAATAAATGGTTAATTATTTAATGGCTTTAGAGAGATCTGTTAACTATACATTAATTCCTGATATTATCTAATAATTAATAAAACAATTACATAATAAATGGTTAATTATTTAATGGCTTTAGGGAGATATATTAACTAGAGATTAATTCCTGATATTATTGTTTTTTTGAGTGATTTCTTTCATTTTTAAGTTCAATATTGCTACCTATTTTATTTTAATTGTTAGGTGTTATTTTCTTAATTAAAAACCAAAATTCATTTTGTTTACTAGATTATAAGAGAAATGTAATTATTAATAATAACTATGTTCATGGAGTTGACCCGTAGTTACCGATAGTAGATTCGTGTGGTCGTGGTAAAATTATATTGGTATAGAAATAAACTAATTATAAAGAAGTTGAGAACAAGGGATAAGATTAAGTTCAACATTGCAAACTCTTTGTTTTCGCGTTGTAAAAATGACAATAAATTTTTAGGTCATTTATTCTTCAATTACTCAATCTCCATGGAGAAAAATCTTTGATAGCTTTAATTTGAACCGTGGTCGGGTCGGTCGTGCTGGGCCCGAGCCCAGTCGTAATGACCCACAGGCCGATCGGTCCAATCTTCAAAGATCA
>JAOTJB010329932.1:1565-13410 GCA_027123815.1 Erythroxylum minutifolium
GCTCATGTTTAAGCATAAATAACATCAATATAGCACAAAATTGGGACAATAAACCATGTTGGATTTGCAAACTATCAAAATTCCCCACACTTATCCCATGCTTGTCCTCAAGCATGACTTAAAACTCAACAAAACTCAATTTAGTTGAAAGACAATCTCTTCAAGTCATCACAATTCTTACAAGAACAATTGGAAAAACAATCCCACTTACCAAGCAGAGTCAAGTTAACTAAGTTTGTTTGAAGTGCAGAAAGACTAAAGAGCTGAATTTAGATTCTCTTAACACGAAATCAAAGGCTTGAACATTATAGCTTAAAACATGCAAATTTAAGTTCCAAAGCAATTTAAACCATTCCTTAGAGAATTATTTGATAACCTGCTGAGGCACGGAAGATCATCGCAACCACACAAAATTAAATAAGCTAAACTCTTTTTTTTTATGATTATTATTAGATGCTTGAGCATTTATCGAATGCCTGAGTGTGTCATCATTGGTAAAACCCATACCGGGTACTTGGAGTCACAAACTCAGGTGGCTACTAGCACTACTCTTTATCCTAACTCGGACAGCGGAGTACCTCGACTGCTCAAGTCTTTATTTATTTGCCTTTCATTGCCTTATTATTTTTTTCTTTCTAAGATTTTTTTTTCATTTAAGCAACACACACACAGCGCTCAACTCCATACCCAAGCAGTTTATCAAGAATTCTAAAAGTAATAGCGACCAATTATTTTCATGCAATCATTAGTTTCTCAATCATTAAGTCAAGCCTCAAACTTTATGTCAAAAAGAATCAATAAATTCAACAACTTATTCTAAATGCACAAGAGACAAAAGTAATCAAGTTAACTTTGCTAAACTAATTGAAAGAGTTTTTTCAACTTAGTTCAAAGAACTGCTTTAACTCAAGAGATAAATCCTTAAAATCTGTTTGCTCATTAAAATTTCGAGTTTCAAATCACACTTGAAGGACACTAATAAACCCAAGGGCAGCCCCAAAGTCGACGCATATCATCAAACAAGTAAAAGCTTTTGCTCACAATATCATGGGATAAGTGCCTAAAATAAATATCCAGAGGCATTTTCTCAAAAACAATCGAAACAGTCAAATTCTACTTGAAATTAAGCACATGGCAGCATTTCAAAAATTTTAGCACATATACCATAACTATGAAAGTAAAAATTGACCAAAAAGGGGCATAATAACAGAACAAATGCAATGGCATCAGCAAAATAATATATAAAGCTCAAAAATTGCAGCAAAAACATTCCCATTTCAATTCCCTCCCCACACTTAGTTCCCACATTGTCCTCAATGTGGACAACTCATCCAACAAACACAACAAGACAGTAAAACAAATGGACTAAAAGGAAGAAGTGATGGTTACTGCCCTGTTTGTGGGGGAGGTGCTTCCCAACAGCTCAAAGTTCGGGAGGCAAAAATTTTCTCCACCCAAGCCGTTGCATAATTGTCCTAAGCATCGCATTATTTTGCCTTGCAATGACATCTTGCTGCTGTAATGTTTCAGAATTCTGCTGCACAATAATCTGCAGTGCTGCATTTTGTTGCTCGAGAGACTGTAATCGAGCTTCAATCCCTTGCATTGCAGTTTGCGTAGAGGGTGTGGAAGTGGATGGGGCAGCAGCAGCAGTGGCTTGTTGTCTGTCAGTATTCACTGGGGGTTCAAATAACTCTCCTGCAGGCACAAAAGAAACACGACCACCTTCCTCGTGGCAAATTAAGCGCATTGCAGTCAAAGTAGCAATATTGAGGAAAGGCATTTTACATGCAACATGCAGGTTATTCTCCAAGGTAATAAGGTTCTCGTGCAAAGCAATTTGAGTGACCAAGAACCCTAAAGACATTTGTCGATGGTTAGCTATATTCATATGGAATTGCGTAGCCACCCAATAACCTAAGTTGACTCGCTTCTTGCCTAGCATACACCATAAAATAAATAACTCTCCCTTAGTAAGAACAGTGGTGTCATTGTTGCGCCCAAAAAGTGAACATGCTAAGATCCTATGAATGTAGCGCAGAACTCCACTTTGAATCAGATTGGCCTTAGACTTACCAGGATGAAAGTCCTGTTCAGGCAGCCCGGTGAGTGCTCTAAATGCATGTGTGGAGTTGAAATCGTCAGGGTAATCACAAAATGCATTGATGTATTCAGGACTTGAGGTACTCTCCCTAGTAGCTACTCCTAGGGCTATGTTGAAGTCATCAATAGAGTAATGATGCATCTTACCCATGAGTCTAAAATGAATGGTAGCTGGAGTGGAAATGCTAAAATTTTTCTTGCCTTTCTCAAACTTAAAAGTAGCATAAAACTCCCTAGTAAGCTCGGTGTAGGATGGTAAATGCAAAGAAAAGTATGCGTGCCAACCTATATTTGCAACTAATTCTTCAAATTCAGAATACAAATTTAATTTTTGCAAAGTAAGGGCGTGAGCAGACTTGGCAGGAATCACACGACAGTGTTGGTAAAAAGCATACCTTTGCTTGTGGTCGTGGTCTGTGAATTTAAGAGCCCCATGGAGCGCCCTTGTAGCAGGGGGGTAGATGCTTTTACCCTTTGCTATCCTTGATCTTCGTTGCCTTTTGCTGGCTGGCTCTTCAACAGCCTGCTCCATTTCATCGTCGCTCTCAAAAATTTCTTCTACAAGAGGTGATTCATCTCCTTCTTCAGACTCGGCTCTAGGTGATGGTGGTCGGGGAGTTGCTGGGGTTTCGGGCGAGAGTAGTGGCGTATTGTGGTTGGGTGATGCGGTGGTCGTGGATTCGGGTTGTGGCGGTGGAGGTTGAACAGAAGTTGGCCGCTTGCGTTTTTTGGATGTGTATCTAGTTCGAGCCATTGGTCGGGTTCAGATGGAAGGTAGTGGGGCTCGCGTGTTTGGGGCGGTGGACGATGGGATCGAGTGGCGGTGGAGGTTGGTGCTCGCAGCGGTGACCGGCGGCGTGAAGGAGGGCTGGTGGTTGGTGGGCGCTTGGGTCTTGCAACCGGCGGTTCAAACGGAAGGAAGAGGTTGAGGTGATGGCGGCGAGATTGAACGGGAACCCTAAGGTGAAGAAGTGGCTGTCTCGTACTTCTTGAAAGAGAAGGGTAAGGTGTTTCCCTCTTTTTTTTACTTGAGCTGTAAAAATGAAAGACAAAAAATAAAATAAAAATAAAAAGGGTAAAACAGCTACAGTAAATAAAATATAAACTAAGCACCTCTTAACATACCCCCTTTAGTCACCGTAATAACTTAAAATATAAATCTCCACTACCAATTACACTTCAACCATTAAAAACTACATTCAAACCTTTTTAACCTAAAAATTGCAGACTTTAAAATATGAAAGGAAGAAGATGACACTATTCACAAAATAAAATAAAAAAATGAAATAAAAATAAAATAAATCAAAATTCAAATTTGTGGTGGGTTGCCTCCCACGAAGCGCCATTGTTTAATGTCTTAGGCTCGACATTCCCAAGTCTCTACACGGACTCATTCAGCTCTCCAAGCTTTACATTCTCTTCACCGTCAGCTGCAAAATTCTCATAGAATGGTTTCAAGCGATGTCCATTGACCTTGAAAATTTTATTTGTCTCAAGACTTTGAATCTCCACTGCACCATGACAAAAAATATTAGTAACAACAAAAGGTCCCATCCATCTGGACCTCAATTTACCAGGAAATAATTTTAATCTAGAGCAAAAAAGTAAAACTTTTTGACCAACTATGAAGTTCTTCCTGGATATCATGCTATCATGGAAAGTTTTGGTCTTCTCTTTGTAAATTTTTGCGCTCTCATAAGCCTCATTCCGAATTTCTTCTAACTCTTGCAGTTGCAATTTCCTCTGCTCTCCAGCTGCCTCTAGTCTCATATTGCAAATTTTAACTGCCCAAAAAGCTCGATGCTCTATTTCTACCGGCAAGTGGCATGGCTTGCCGTATACCAGGCGATATGGTGACATCCCAATTGGGGTCTTATATGCCGTTCTGTAGGCCCAAAGAGCATCCTCTAGCTTAGTACTCCAATCCTTCCTATTGGGGTTCACTGTTTTCTCAAGTATGGACTTCACTTCTCTATTTGAAATTTCAGCTTGTCCACTCGTTTGTGGATGATAGGCTGTGGAGAAACGATGTGTAACACCATATTTCTTCATAAGAGTCTCCATAACCTTATTGCAAAAGTGAGTACCTCTATCGCTTATAATAGCCCTCGGAATTCCGAACCTAGCAAAAATATTACTTTTCACAAAATTCACCACTGTCTTGGCATCATCGGTCCGAGTGGCCTTAGCTTCCACCCACTTGGAAACATAGTCCACTGCCAACAGTATGTATACGTTCCCAAAAGATGGCGGAAACGGTCCCATGAAGTCAATGCCCCACACATCAAATATCTCGCAAATCAAAATAGAAGTGAGGGGCATCTGATCTCTACGCCCCAAACTACCGGTCCTTTGACAGTTAGGACAAGACTTACAAAGCATATATGAATCCTTGAATAATGTTGGCCAAAATAAGCCGCATTCCAGCACCTTGCGAGCAGTCCTTTTGGGTCCAAAATGTCCGCCGCATGCTGAAGAATGGCAGAACCGCAGAATAGATGGGCTCTCCACTTCCATCACGCATCTTCTTATGATCTGATCTGAGCAAAACTTCCATAAGTAAGGGTCGTCCCAAACATAGTATTTGGCATCCCTCTTGATCCTCTCTTTCTCATTTCTAGTTAGGTGGTCTGGCAAAGTACCTGCAACCAAATAATTCACTATATCAGCATACCATGGAGTAACGCTTTGTAAACCAAAAAGTTGCTCATCTGGAAAGTCATCGTCCAATAGCGACGGTTTCTCATTCAAAACCAACCGGCTGAGATGATCAGCCACTAAATTTTCGGATCCCTTCTTATCCCTTATTTCCATATTAAATTCTTGTAGCAAAAGAATCCAACGGATTAAGCGAGGTTTTGACTCCTTCTTCTTAAGCAGGTATTTCAAGGCTGCATGATCAGAGAAGACAATCACTTTAGTTCCCAGCAAGTATGACCTGAATTTCTCCAATGCAAACACTATTGCCAAAAGCTCTTTCTCTGTAGTGGAGTAGTTGCATTGGGCGTTGTCTAATGTCCTCGAAGCATAATATATGACATGAGGATTCTTGTCAATACGCTGCCCTAGAACAGCTCCCACGGCATAGTTACTTGCATCACACATGATTTCAAAAGGATAGTTCCAATTCGGAGGTTGAACTATTGGTGCAGAGGTCAGCTCTGTTTTCAGCCTATCAAAAGCTTCCTTACACTCGTCATCAAACACAAAAGGTATATCTTTTTGCAAAAGTTTGCAAAGTGGCTGAGCTATCTTCGAGAAATCCTTGATAAACCGCCTGTAAAAACCTGCATGGCCAAGAAAAGATCGAATATCCCTGACACTAGTGGGATACGGTAAAGACTTAATCACATCAATCTTAGCTTTATCAACCTCAATACCTTTAGATGAGACAATATGACCTAGAATCAAGCCTTGATCCACCATAAAATGACATTTCTCATAATTTAAGACAAGATTTGACTCGATACACCTCTTCAGCACTTTTGTGAGGTTAGTTAGACAATCATCAAAAGTGTTACCGTAAACGGTAAAATCATCCATAAACACCTCTATGATATCCTCTACAAAATCTGAAAATATACTTACCATACATCTTTGAAACGTGGCTGGAGCATTGCAAAGCCCGAATGGCATTCGCCGATATGCAAAAGTGCCAAAAGGGCATGTGAAAGTCGTCTTCTCTTGGTCCTCGGGTGCCACCGGAATCTGAAAGAAGCCTGAAAAACCATCAAGACAACAATAATGAGAACGACCAGCCAATCTTTCTAACATTTGATCAACAAAAGGAAGTGGAAAATGATCCTTTCTAGTGGCTGCATTTAACTTCCTATAATCTATACAAACTCTCCATCCATTTTGAACTCTTGTTGGTACTAACTCTCCTTGATCATTCTCAACAACCGTGATTCCCGTCTTCTTGGGTACAACTTGCACGGGGCTCACCCATTTACTATCGGAAATCGGATATATGATCCCGGCATCCAATAGCTTCAATATCTCTTTTTTAACAACCTCCATCATAGGTGGATTTAGACGCCTTTGAGCCTCTCTGCTGGGTTTGCTGCCCTCCTCCAATAAAATCCTGTGCATACAAGTCGACGGGCTCAACCCTTTAATGTCGGCAATCGTCCACCCAATAGCCTCTTTATACCTCCTTATTTGCTGAATTGTCTTTTCCTCTTCGGCCTTGCTAAGCTTGTTGGAGATAATTATAGGTAATGTATCTCCATCTCCCAAATATGCATATTTTAAATGACTAGGCAGCTGCTTCAATTCCAGCTTGGGGGCCTGCAAAACAGAAGGTAGAAGCTTCTCATGAGTACTAGGCAATTTGGCTCGACTAGGGCGAGCATGTAGCAGCTGGTCCGCATCCATTTTTTCTAAAACTTCCTGCACACTCTCATCAATCACAAAATCTTCCTCATGTTCCTGAATGCTGATCGAATTTAAATTCCTGCAAATCACTAAATTGAGATCATTAGTAGCATCTAATTCGAAGACCTCTTGAGCAAGAGAATCAACGACATCAATACCACAAACACTAGACACATCACAAGGATATTTCATTGCCTCATAAACATTAAACTTAACTACCTCACCATCAAACTCCATTGTTAAGGTACCGTCATAAGCATCAATTTTTGTTCTTGCAGTGCGAAGGAAAGGTCTTCCAAGTAACAATTCAGCAGAGGTAGAAGATTTATCATCTTCCATATCAAGCACATAAAAATCAGCAGGAAAAATCAACTCACCTACTTGAACCAAGACATCTTCAAACAGCCCCACCGGGTAGACTATAGACCTATCCGCCAATTGAATTATAATGCGAGTCTCCTTCAAGGGGCAACCCTTGAAGGTAGAATATATAGATAATGGCATGACATTTATAGATGCACCTAAGTCACACATAGCTCTCTTAATCCCTATATCACCAATTGTACACGGAATAGCAAACATACCTCGATCTTTGCATTTTTGTGGAAGTTTTCTTTGTATCATGGCTGAGCAATTTTCTGTCATAACTACCTTCTCCACACTATCTTGCTTCCTTTTGTTAGTACAAAGTTCCTTAAGAAACTTTGCATAACGAGGTATTTGCTTTATGGCATCAAGTAAGGGAATATTTACCTCTACCTTGCGGAAAGTCTCCAATATATCTTTCTCTTCTTTCTCTTTTCTCGACTTCGCTAATCTTTCAGGAAAAGGGGGCTGAATCACATATGTCCGGGGCTGTTGCACTTCAGCTTGCTTGGGAGTCTCTTCTTGCCGAATTTCCACCTCTTTTTCAACTTCCTTCTTCGTTCCACTGCTGTTCTTCTTCGGGGTTGGTGCGTCCAGCTCCTTTCCACTTCGTAAGGTAATGGCACTTGCATTCTCCTTAGGATTAACAATGGTTTGAGATGGAAGCTTTCCTTGTGTTTCCAATCTGCTCAAAGAGGAGGCAAGCTGGCTGATTTGATTCTCCATATTCTGCATATTCTTCTTTGTCTCTTGCTGAAATTCTTGTTGGGATCGCTGAAGTTCTTGTTGGGATCGCTGAAATTCTTGTTGGGATGTGGCAAGTGATTTAAGTATGTCGTCCAGTGGCAATTTTGAAGATGAGATTTGTTGGGAGGGTGGCCGAACTTGCTGAAAATTCTGAAATTGATGAAAATTCTGGTTCTTGTTCCCATAGCTGAGATTCGGGTGTCTCCTCCAACTATCATCATAAGTGTTGGAGATGGGAAAGTTGGACCTTTGAGGTTGCCCGGTAAATCCTCCCATTGCATTAACTTGCTCCGAATCATTCTGCCACGATGGACACATGTCGGTTGGGTGGTCATAGTAACACACCTCGCAAACACTTGCTTTCTTACTTTGCCCTGCAGCCAAAGATTTAACCAAAGAGGTTAATTCGTTAATTTTGGATTCAAGGGAAGAATCACTTACCTGATAAAGCTTCCTTGAAGACCCTTCAACTTGGCTGAATTGTTGTGAGTTAGCCGCCATGGTAGATATGATTTCTCTAGCTTCGGCTGGGGTTTTGTTGACAAGAGCTCCCCCACTAGCCGCATCAACCATCTTCCTTTCCATGTCCAGCATCCCTTCATAAAAATATTGGAGTAGGGACTGCTCGGACATCCCATGTTGTGGGCAGGCTGCACATAATTTCTTGAATCTCTCCCAATAGTCATAAAGATTCTCTCCAACATTTTGGTTGACCGCACAAATCTCCCTACGAATGACTGCTGCTCTAGAAGCTGGAAAATATTTGTCTAAAAATGCTCGAGCCATTGACTGCCATGTTGTAATAGAACCGGGTGGTAGGTTGAGCAACCATTCTTTAGCGGCGTCCTTCAATGTGAATGGAAACGCTCTCAATTTCACATGCTCTTCTGCCACACCATGCGGTTTCATGCTCGAACATACTCCATGGAACTCCTTCAAGTGATGATGAGGGTTCTCATTCTTCATTCCATGAAAGGTAGGGAGTTGGTGAATCAACCCAGATTTTAACTCAAAGGGAACCTCCATTTCCGGGTAAGTAATACACATGGGCTGCTGCTCCACAGGGGCTGCTTGCAGCTCTCTAACGGTGCGATTGTCAGCCATCTCTTCTTCTTGATCGGAATTGACCAAAGGTTCAACCAAATCAGCTGTTGTTCCTTCTAGATTTAGTGTAGAAGTTCCTTCTGCCCTCTTACGTAGTTTGGCTTCCTTACTCAATGCACGGGCTGTTTTCTCTATCTCAGGATCAAATTCTAGTTGCAAATCTTCAGACCTGGTCATCCAAAGAAACAATAAACAGTAAAGTAAGCTAGTCCCCGGCAACGGCGCCAAAATTTGATGGGTGTCGAAGCCACCAAAAATAAAAACCTGCTCTTCCTAACAAAACAACACCAAAAGATTGTAAATAGGGTGAGAAGGGTCGAACCCTAGGGACTAGCCTTGCCCAAGGCTAACCAAATCTGGACCTGCTGAAAATTAAAAATTAAAAATAAAATGGGGGAAATTGCTAAGATGAAAAGTAACGAGAATAATTAGACGGAATAAATCAAGAACAACTTAAAACAGTAAGAAGAATTAAAATTCGAAATCAATAGGAAATGAACTCAGTCAAGGACGATTCGCGGTATGAAGTTCTTATAATTGATCACGGGCTAAAAGTAATCTCTTTAATTCAAAATCACAGACAAGTTATAGCCATTGAACTAGCGTCTCCGACCAATCTCTCCGTTCTGAATAGGTTAAGCAAGACATAGCGCTGTGAATAACCCCTAACCGATAAATAACCCTAACACTAGCGGCAGAATTCAATTTATCGATTGCAATGCACTCTAGAAAAACCTTGCCCTAATCAACAAACCTACTAGCGAGATTCATTCAGATTAGATCATACAATTACTTAACACAACCCAAAAGCTTCTACACAATCAAGTTATGTTAATCGCTACTTGTGCCAACGCAACTAAACAATTACGGATTTAATATTGTTGACTAGCTATATGCATTCTATTAATTAATCGGTTGATCAGGTCGAATAAATAACAAAACACATTATAGATGAAGCATCCCGATGAATTATGGTAAAAGTATGAATGCAAAAGAATCAAAAAGAACAATTAAGCACAATCAGACCTCACAATCAATAAGAACCTCAACCTTGAATTATTCCTTGACTGAATAAAAGAGTTTAGCCACGCATGGCCATGGAAAAATACATAAAATCTGTAAAAATCAAAAAACCCTTCGTAATAGTGCTTAGGGAGGTAAAAGATATCCTCCTCAAACCCTAAAATCAACTTAAATACTTAAGAAAAAGTGGGGCCAGCCTAATATAACAAAAAGGGCCCAATAAATAATGTTAATCCTCCTCCTAGTCGGTTATACAAGCCCAAAATATAATTAAAACACGTAGCCAGCTGCCCAATTAGAATTATCACGTTTCATCTCTGTTGTGTTACTAGCCTTGGGCAAGGCTATCCCTGCTATGCTGCTAGCCTTGGGCAAGGCTATCTCTGTTTGCCTCAATCTGCCCAAATAATTTCAGTATTCCCTTCTTTGCTTAATTCTTCCTTAATTATGCTCCAAATCATCCAAATGCAGCAAATCCAATAAATCCTAACCAAGATAAAATAAACCAAATAAAAGCTCATGTTTAAGCATAAATAACATCAATATAGCACAAAATTGGGACAATAAACCATGTTGGATTTGCAAACTATCAGTGCCTAGCCACTGTGCCAACGAATTGTTTTTTCCATAAAATATGCCTAGACACTATGCCATCGAAATGTTTTGTCCAGTGAAGGTGTGCCAATAGGCTATTTTTCCCACCAAAGGTGCCTAGTGACTATACCAACGTGTTATTTTACAAGCCGAAGGTGGGCCAACGGGCTATTTTGCTCACTAAAGTTGTGCCAATAGGCTATTTTTTCCAAAAAATATGCCTAGCGACTGTGCCAATGGACTGTTTTGCCCATCGATGGTGTATGAACAAACTATTTTTCTCATCGAAGGTGCGTAGCAATCGTATCAACGGACTGTCCATCGAAGGTGCCTAGCCACTGTGCCAACGAATTGTTTTTTCCACCGAATGTGCCTACCAACCGTGCTAATGGACTGTTTTGTCCAGCGAAGGTGTGCCAACCGCTGTTTTTCCCACCAAAGTTGACTAGCTACTATGCCAACCAAAGGTGCCTAGTGACCGTGCCAACGGGCTGTTTTACCCACCGAAAGTGCCCAACAGATTATTTTGCCCACCGATTGTGTCTGCTGACAATGCCAACGGGCTGTCTTACCCATCAAAGTTGTCTTTCGACCGTGCCAACGGGTTGTTCTGCCCACCCAAGGTGTAAAGCGAGCATGCCAATGGATTGTTTTGCCCACCAATGGTGCCTAGCCACCGTGCCAATGGATTGTTTTTTCCACCGAATTGCCTAGAGATCGTGCAAACAAATTGTTTTGCCCAGCCAAGGTGTGCCAACGTGTTTTTCCCACAAAAAGTGCCTAGCCACTATACCAACATGTTATTTTGCCCACGGGCTGTTTTCCCACTAAAGTTGTGGCAATGTGCCATTTTTTCTAGAAAATGTGCCTAGCGACTGTGCCAATGGACTGTTTTACCCAGCCAAGGTATGCCAACGGGCTGTTTTGCCCACTGAAGTTGTGCCAATGTGCCATTTTTCTAGAAAATGTGCCTAGCGACTGTGCCAATGGACTGTTTCGCCCACCAAAGATGTGCCAACATACTATTTTTTTCATTGAGTGTGCCTAGCAACCGTGCCAACTAAACTGCCTAATGACCGTGCCAACTGACTGTTTTGCCCATCAAAGGTACCTAGCTACCGTGCCAACAGATTGTTTTTTCCAACGAATGTGCCTTGCAAACGTACCAATGGACTGTTTTGGGCACCAAAGGTGTGCCAACTGGCTACTTTTCCCACAAATGTTATCTAGCAACTGTGTCAACCGAAGGTGCCTAGCGACCATGCCAACGGGCCGTTTTACCAACTGAAGTTACCCAACTGGCTATTTTTCCCACCAAAAGTACCTAGCCATTATGCCAACGGGTTATTTTGCCCATCGAAGCTACCCAATGGTTTATCCCACCGAAGGTGCCTAGCAACCATGCCAAAAGATTGTTTTGTTTATCGATGGTGCCTAGTAACTGTGCCAACGGACTGTTTCCACCACCGATGATGTGCTGATGGACTGCTTTTCTCATCGAGGGTGCCTAGCAACCATGCCAACATGTTGT
>JAOTJB010329976.1:0-39880 GCA_027123815.1 Erythroxylum minutifolium
TTTTAAGTGTTTTATGGGTTAGTACAAGTCTTTGAGCTTAATTATTATGTTTTTGAGGTACCTTGATGTGTTTGTTAATGTTTTAGGGTCAACATCAAAGAACGGTGAAGTTTTGAAGACATTCAGGCTGAAACAATGGCATACGATCATGGTATGATAGGTGACGATTGTGACAGAAGCAATAGAGTTGGCCGACAATCATGGCCCATATGCCACAATCATGACAGAAGCATAGGACATACCCTACAATCATGGCCTATTTACTATGGTCATGATAGAAGGCTCGAATGTAGCCCATGATTGTGACATGCAAGGCCACGATCGTGGCCTGCATCGGGTAGATAGGCAGACATGTGCAAATCCAGGTGTTAATTTATTTACCCTTTTCAATTGCACACACACATTAATAATTCTTCGGTTATTCAAACTTTGTAAATACTCCTAAGTATTTTTCATGAAAAGTCAAGCTATTATAAGTTCAGTAGGTTTTTATTAGAAAATAATTTTTTAATTTTTTAAACAAGTACCTAGTCTTTTACTTAGGGCAAACATTGGTGATGAATGTCGATCCAGTTACTCAACTAAGTCATTTTTTTATTAAATTGCTTGGTTGAAATGTTATTACAGCCTTTTGATGTAGAGGCACGCATTTATGATGCATGTTGATCTGGTTACTCAACTACATCATATTTTCAACTGGCTATTAGCTCTATTCATAACCCGAAGGCCAACAGAATAGTAATTTATTTAACATTAACAAACATTTTTTTCTTAATGCCTACCTTGTTGCTTTAGCTACTCGTTTCCATGAAAAAATACTAACAAAGCTACTTAAATCAAAAGACTTCAAATTATGAATGAATGTGACAATTTATTGGGTTACAACTTATCACTAAATCCTAATTAAGCTACATATTTAACCAAAGAACCCCAATTCACTAATTTTTGCAAGCTAATGATTCTTATAATTTGCATGTGAGCTACGATGCCTTGGATTCCACTCTTCCTCTAATTCTCCTTCTTTCGCCTTCTTCTTTGGAATTGTTTCTTTCTAAATGCTTTCCCAGGATCCTCAATATCTTCCCATTGTCCTCGAGGCTTGGTTTTCTTGATATTAGTTGGAGCTAATGGAGAACTGTTGCCTTTCTTCGACACTTTGAAGGTTATTTGATGCTTATTAACCCTCGGAGTTAGTTCACCCCCATCAACATCAATTATGGAGCGGGCAGTAGCCAAGAATGGACGTTCAAGGACTATAGGATTTTCTGCATCTTCTCGAATATCCAATATATAGAAGTCTGTGGGGAAGGTAAATTTATCAATTTTTACTTCCACTATGCACTCCTGAACCTTCTTCTTGTTTGATTATTTTATTGTGAGCTTCGTTTGTAAATGTTCCATTACGTCTTTAACCTTTAATTCAGCCTCTATAGAATTCCTCATCGCCTTACTTACAATTGAACTATGATGACCTAGAATAGGGTACGAAAATTCAAGTCCAGGTTCCTCGATTCGCTAAATTATGAACTCACTTAGAAGGAATTTCATAATTACTTATCCTTCTCCTTTAGCTCTGTCTTCCTTCACATATTTGAATTCTTTTCTTGGGTCTGAGTAATGGCCATGATCTATTCCTTTGGGTTAGACTCGGTATTACTTGGAAGGGTTCTTGCATTCTGAGTATAAATTGCCTCTGCTAGTTGACCTACTTAGACCTCCAAATTATGTATTGAAGAGGCGTGGTTCTTAGTGACTTGCTCAAATTTACTTTCAAGCCTCCTATGTGCATCCTCCATGCCTCCAATTTTATTTAAAATCTTATCCAACTTGGATTCCATTGAGCTTTGTTTATCTTATTAGAAGCTTGATTGTATTTGAGGTATGAATTGTCCTCTAGTATTGTTTATCCACAAGAAGTTATGGTGATTCTTCCACCCAAGGTTGTAAGTGTTAAAGTAGGGATTGTTTCCCCTTCCTCGTTTATATTGAGCTCCTATATAATTCACTTTCTCTGGATTGCTTTCCTTCATCAAGAAAAAATCCACTGTATCATGGTCTATTTGGCCATAGAGTTCACATTTAAATTGCACGGCTTTCACTGAAGCTAAGGATGAAGCCTTCATGTTGTTAAGCTATCGATTCAAGCTATCAATTTTTGTATGCATTTTTGTCATTTGATAAACAACTATAATTCTTTTTGTTTTTCAGAAGGTAGTAGTTTGTTTACTCCGCTTGTTCATTCATAGGCAGCTATTAGTTGCCATCTCCTCTATCAATTCTTTTACTTCATCTACTGTCTTTCTCATCAGTGATCCTTCTGAAGCTGTGTCAATTGTGCCTCTCGTATATGGGGTTACTCCATTATAAAATGTTTGTAATAAGAATTCCTTGGATAAGTTATGGTGTGAGCATTTTTGTTGTAAATCTTTATATCATTCCTATGCTTCGTAGGTCAATTCCCTGTCACTTTGCTGGAAGTTCGTAATCTCCTTGATGATCTTCATAGTCTTGGTCAACGGAAAATATTTATCTAAAAAGGTACAAACTAGCTAATCCTAAGTTAGGACATTAGCTGGGTTGAGGGATTGATACCAAGCCTTTACTCTATCTCTAAGGGTAAAAGGCAAAAGCCTAATTTTGATTTCATCTTCTAACATCTGATGGTACTGAAAGGTATCACAAATTTCAAGGAAGTTCACTATGTGTGCGTTAGGATCTTCATTCGTTAGTCCATAAAACTACACATTTTTTTGAAGCATGTTTAGGAGAGTTGGTTTGATTTCAAACGATGCTGCTTGTGAGGGTGGCCTACGTACTCCTTGGTTAGCGGAATTAAGCTTTGGTCTCATAAAGTCCATAAGGGTCCATTGTTGACGTCCTTGGTTCGCTCTGTGGTCCAAATCTTGCTAAAATTCCTCGGCCATTGTTGATTTTGCGATTTCCTTTTCTTTTTCACACCAAGCTTTCCTAATAGATCGTTCTAATCAAGTTATGTTTAAATTTAAAGTTTGAGCTACACAACTCAATCTTCTTGTGACTCTTGTGTTCATACAAGAGCACGATTTCAAAAATGGAAAGAAAAAATGAAAACAAAAATTAAAAACTAACTAAACGCCTTAAACTATAGAATTATAGTAATCGCCTCCCCGACAACGACACCAAAAATTTGATTGTGGTTTTTCGATGTGTTTAAGTTTTAATTGATTAACCTCGATAATTAGCAAGTGCACAGGTTGTTCGTGTAGTACCTGAGGTGTCAATCCCACGAGGAGGGATAATGTAATCCTAAAATCTAAGGCCAAAATAAATCACAGAAATTCAAATGTAACGAAACTAAAATCAAGAATGCAATTCAATCAAGCAATTCAATTCAAAAATCAATCACGAAATATTAACATTTTAGCAATTTCATGCACACTTAAGAATCAACATAAGGAACTACCAATTGAGAAAAGGAGAAATTTACCTATCTTTAATGCTATCCTAATCGATTATGAATTATTGGATTATTAGTTCTAGACGGTCCTAGGATTGATTACTCTCTCTCAAGTTATAACCATTAAACCTAATTTATAAACCCTAATCAGATTATAAGAATTGCAATCTCTCGATTAACAATCTATCTAAAACCTTAATTAGATCTGAAGTTGTCCAAAACACTATTTAGAACCTATGCAAGATCTCTCTTCGCACAATTTATCGATTTGATTTAATCCTCATTCTATTCAATCTCTTAACTCCCATTAGCCCAATTTAATTATTTTCACTCGATTAACCTTCTCCATTTATCACCGAATTATGCAACTGTAGAAATTATCACAATAAATCCAATAAAAACACAAAAAATCAAATTTCATTAGATCAAAGATAAACTCCCGAAGGTGAGTTTATAACATCTCAACATTTAAAAATCATATCATCATATTGTTATTCCCAATTCCATACAATAATAAAAATGGAAAATAAATAGGAAATGTGATATAAGCAGATACGGGAGGCAGCAATGTCAAGAAACTCCTGATCCAAGAAGTATGTCTAGTCGACTTCTTCTCCACTTCTCTCTTCCTTCTTCTCTTTTTCAATCTCGCGACAATTCTCTATAAGGTTTCTTTGAAAGTGGCTGATGCAAATGCTCTTTCCTCTTTTTTGTCTTATTCTTTAAATACCTTTTATGTTCTGAGTAGCCCTAAGATTTTTCTAGGGTTGAAAACATAGGAAAAATCCCTCAAAATTTGACGTCTTTGAATATCTGCATATATACTTAATGTAGTCACAATCGTGGCCGGTTGTGCTACGATCGTGGGCCATTGTTTCGACCATAGTGTCTTTAAAACTTCTTCATCCTTCGATATTGATCCTGAAATACTAACAAACACATCAAGCTACCTCAAAAATATAATAATTAAGCTCAAAAACTTATACTAACCTATAAAACACTTAAAACATAAATAATTAGCAAACTAACACAATTATAACCTAAACACATACTAAACGATTGAACTGACAATTAAATACATATCAAACTAAGCCATAAAACACGATGTAATTTGCACTTATCAATAACTGTATAATATTTCAAAATTCAAATTGGATTTATTTTCTTGTAAAATTAACGGTCTTATTCTTTAAATGGAAATAAAATCATAAGAAATATGCTTTCTTTCTTATAGGAATCTTCTTTATAAACTTATTAGAAATGGTTTATCTAAAGGGGTCCTACTAATTATGAAAGTCATATATTAGCTCCGTGATTACTGGAAGATTTTGAGAAAGATGAAATCAAAGTTATTCAAGTTTAAATCCATCCAGTTACTAAAGATGCGAGTGAAGCAACGGCTAGTTAAAGAAATTAACTATTTAAGGAAGAGAAACAACACTTATAAAGTAGAACGAACATATTTAGACTGTTGAAACATTTTGCGTAGCACCTATACTCTTGAGAATCATATCATTACTATTGTGTTTTAGAAAGTGAAATCGCTGTATCAAGAGAGAAATTGTTATTTTCTTTTCTGTGAGCTTTTTAGAAGTTTGTTATACACTTCAAGTGTTAAAGGTTGGAGAACCTTGAAAAATATGTAATTGTGAGCTTGGAGAGGCTCGTCAAATTTAATACTCAATTTTTATAGTGAAACACTCAAGTTGGATACTTAGGGATTGGACGAAGGCTTGAGTTGTAAGTAAAACTAGTATAAATCAACTGCGTCTTTCTTCTTTCTCTCTTTAAATTTTAACTTTTGTATTATATTGTGTGTGTATTGTTTTTAAGAAGAGACTCCTTAACCTTTATAAAAGGCTCCTTCTGTTTTTGACTTGTAAGAGGTTCTTTTTAGTTTTAACAAGTGCCTTCTATTTTTAAATTGTTTTAATAGGATTTATCATTCAATAGGCTTCTTTCGTTTAAACAGGGTTTTATCCCATAAAAGGCTCCTATTGCCTAACAATCTCCTATCGTTTAAAAAAGGATTTATCGTCTGACAAGGTCCTACATTTTTTTTAAACTAAGATCTGTTTATTATACAAATTGAAAGAACTTACAAAAACTGTTGTACATATAATTCACCCCCCTCTTGCATGTATTTGATTTTATTACAATAAAGATGTGGTCATCAAAATCAAAAGAAGTGCTTAAAGAGAGCTTTTATCACTGAACCTATGCAACATAAGATGAATAGGAAAGTGAATAACAACCAGCTAAAATAGCTTCAAGTATCTAAAAGGCAACTGAAATCTACCATCTAAGATAGGAAGAAAGCCAATCACCCATCATCTAATAAACTTGACTGATCAAATATTGAGACAAGTTTCAATAGCAAGACCTCGTCTCAATACTTGAGATGAAACACTATTTACATATACAAGTCTTGATCCTCTCATAGCCATTTGACCCTTCTTTTCGTAACTTTACAAAAGAGGGAACAACAACAGAGCACCTTAGTGTCCACTTTGTGGAAGTTAGGAAATGAAGGTCAATGTTAAAGAAGCAAAAATTAAATGAAAACAAAATTAGGACTAAATCCTAATAAACCCATATACGTGATTTCCACTCAGTTTCATAGGAAATGATCAAAAGGTAAACCGTAGAGGTTAACAGAATGTGCATAGAAGACAATCGAAACTATTTCTTCTCTTATATACTGCTTCAATCAGAAAAGGATCATTTAACCAAATCACGGAGCTATATAAACTTAAAGCTCCTATAAAATCTGACATACATGAAATAAAATTGACCATTTGTCTTTGTAACATGTATTTTTTTTTAGATTTGATAAGCATCTTAGTTGAAATAAGGGAATGTGCTAATATGCATTAAGTATTGAAGCAAATATCATATAACTGATTCCAAGCTAGAAAAATGACAGCTTTGGCTCTGATGTAAAAGTAGCAAATTTGTTCTCTCAAAAAGGATTTAAAAAACACCCAAAAGAACAAAGCTGGAGTCGCTACCCAAAAGTTCTAACGAACTCGGGTATTAAACTCTTTGGAAGGAATTCTTGGAAAGACGTATAGCATACATTTGCTTGCATTACACAAACACGCTCTAGTTAAGTTTAACTCACTGACAGATCCCAAAACGAAGTTATATCCAACACCACTAGTAACAATCAGTACAACTGTTACAAATAATCACCGGCCTATCTCATTTTTCAAAAATGATTCTATAACATCTCTTTGTAAGACCTGTCAGTATAGTATTCACAAGAAAGGTTGAATGGTTTAGCTATTCTATAGCATCACTCAGGATAATAGTATCAAGATCAATATTATCCAACATATCCTTCTCCGTACATAAAATAGCTAAATCATTCAACCTTTCTAGTGACATTGTTGACCACAAATAGGTTTTTAATAATTTTAACTTTGAAAACTTCTCTCAACTGGTACTCCAATCACAGGTATAGTTAATAGAATTTGATAAGCAATTGAAACATTTGGATAACAATCTATTGCTTTAACAAATTCTAAAATTTCAATTGCTGACATTAACTCATTTGGCAAATTCATTTGCAACACTTTTAATTTAGAAAAAAGATCATCTAGATCTACATCCGACATATTATCATAAGAAAAAGTTATTGTAAAATTAGTGCAACCTTCTCTTAATTTGTTATCATCCAATGACCTCAACTTCTTTGAAACAAATAAGAATCCAAAAATATTTTTAAATTTTGTTAATTATTCAAATCTATTCTTAAACGAAGCAATTGCCATAATCATAATAATTGTGGGAATTCCAGAAGGAAATTTTTGTTTTCACTCCCCTTTTCTTCTTTCACTCATTCTTCAAAATTTCACTCCTCTCTCTAACCTACGAAATCCTCTCCTCCCACTCTCTAAAACTCTTCATTTTTCTCTAGATTCCTGGTATTTTCTTTGACTCTTCTCATTAATCTTACAATTCTTTCCTTTTTTCATACATTAGTCATTCAAAAACACAAAGATTTGGGTAAGATTTTGCTCTCTCTCTCTAAAAATTGAATTCACTCATTTTTTTCTTAATTTTGCAGGTTTTCTTCTTACGATGGCACCAAGGAAGATGATGACTTAGAAAATAGCTAAAATGATCGATGAATTACTCCGTGAAGTTTTCAGTGAAGGTAAGCACAATTTAGCGGCAGCTTATTATTCCCCTTCCTAATTTATTCGAAAGAAGAAGGTACGTGTTTCAGTGACCTTAAGGATAAAGAACTAGTCATTCCTAGGTATTTTGATTTTGAATTGTTAGAAACCATAGACGTGAGGCAAAAAATAGACCGACTGGCTACAAACATAGGTTGGAAAAGGTTTATTCAGTGTGATGTACCTATTCACCCTATGATGACCATATAGTTTTTTACCACAGTCTGATATGATCCTAAAATGGACATTTTCTAGTTTAGGTTATTCAGCACTGTTTACAAATTAGATTATATAGTCATACGTGGTCTTTTTGATTTGCCAAACACTAAAGTTTTAGATGATCATGCTGATTTTTATTTAGATGATTACTAGAAAATTTTGACTGGGGAAGAAAATTTTGACTATAGAAATGCATCAAATTCTTTAATCCGTAGTGCCGATTGTTTACTTTTATACAAATTTATGTGCTTAACTGTGTTCAATAAAATTGAAAGTAACAAATGCTCAGCCAAAGAACTATCTTTTTTGTGGTGCATGGATCAGAAGATTAAAATTAACACACCTTTTAGAATTTTCAATCAATAGTGAGTTTCGTTAATAAAAAGAGTTCATATTTTGGAATGTCTCATGTTGTTACTACTTTAGCTCTATTTTATAACCTTGATGTGGGGAATGTACACACAATGCCATATGATATGTTTGATATATCGTATTTAAGATGATTTTGATATTTTGGAGCTCCATTTTATGAAACTCCGAAATCCTCATATTCGTACTACAGTGAGGAGTAGGATGGCACTAATATAGCCGCTTCCTGACTCTCCATATCCTGAGCAGCTCTAGAGCTAGAGGAGGACGTAACAGAGGAGGAACCGAGTGCACTAGTGGAGGTCGACCAATTTTAAAAAAACCTCGACCAAATGGATACTAATCAATAACAAATGACATCCCAAATTAATGAGCTCGACGCCCAAATATGGCAAGTCCACAAGGAGCAGCGTAGTTTGAAGAAGAGGATCCTCAATTTCTGTCGAAGGAATAATTTTGAAGCTTCTTCGCCAACACTGTCGCCACCATCATTTCAATAAGCTTTTCTTACCCCTTTTACTTTTAATTTGTGTCATTTTTGCTTGTTAGGTTTCATTTCAATTTTCTTTTGTTTGGTTTGTTGTCATTTTTGTTTGGTTTGATGTCATTTGTTTGTTTCAATTTCGTTTGTTTGGTTTGAGGTCATTTTTCCTTATTTGGTGGTTGACTTGTCACATTAAGGACAATGTGATCTTTAAGTATGGGGAGGTGACATTGACTTACTCAATTGCATTGTTTGCATTTTGTTAAATAGTATGCATGTTTAGGCATATCATGTACTTTATGTCAACAATGAAACCACATTTGAATCAATCTGATGGACATTGCCATGAGATTCTGTCATCCTAGTTAGAATTAGATTAAATGCATGCTTGAACTCATATTTGGCTGCTTGAGTAGAAAGTGAACCGTATAGAGTGATGAAAAGTAGTTGGTTACATAAGCTTAGTCACAATTCGCCATTTGAATAATGAGGTAGTGTAGAGATGCATAACGAGTTTTCATTTCAGCCAATGTGAGGATTAAGCCATCTGACTCCATCCATAGTCATTATATTTCTTTGTTGAGTAATACTTCCTTAGGTTATTACCTTCAAAACTTGCTTTGAATTGGTTTAAGTCTATTGCATGCATGCTTAATAGAGATGATTAAGGCTTTTTTTGTGTTACCCTTGGCTTAAATGACCTACCCTTTGGATTATCCTTTGCTACCCCATTGAGCCCTAACCTTTTGTTTCCTAAAAACATCCAAATTTTAAAACCTTGAACCTCATTAGCCTACCATTCACAAGCTTAGTAGAGTATTAAATGATACATTAGTTGGGATCGTTGTGAAAATTTTACCGAGATGAGTTGAGTATATTTCTACCTATGGATTACAATGAATATGTGCTATTTTGGCTCATAATTCTTCCATGTATTAAGAAAAAGAAAGAAAAATAAAAAATATATATAAATAAAAAATTTGAAAAGAAAAAAAAAGAAGAACAGTCGAGTAGTATAAATAAGTGCAGAATAGTAGTTACATTTGTATATCTTGGAGTTATGTATTGTTATCCCTTTTTATCTATTTTTTATTTTACGAATGCTTGTGTTAAACACTTTTTCCCTCTTTACCACCTTAACCCTTACCACTTTGCAACCCTAAGCAATTCCTTTTGATCTATTTATGCATGCAATCATTGTAGAGGAGAATTGGTGTATTAGCAAGCCTATGGTAGTGTTATTTCCTATAAGAAGTTTGTGAGAAACATTAACCATCAAACACTTGAGAGAAATGAGTGAAAACCATGAGGAAAATTCATTTTACATCTTTACTTATCTTTGAGTGATGGTGCCAATTGTTAAGTTTGCTTATGTATACCAATGAAAAAGTAATCATGATATGTGTATTAACTTGATATTTGAGTTGACTTAAATTTAAAGAATTGTATGCTTTGATCTTTGTGAAAATAAAGTGACAGCATTGATTGGTTATATTTATTTATTTTTCTTGAGGACAAGAAAAGATTTAAGTGTGGGGATGTTGATAGTTTTGCATTAAGTAATTGGCATGTGTTTCTTGCATAATTGTGTTGTATGTTTTCTTTTAGTTTGATTTCCATTGTTGTTCTATTATGTTTGATGTTAATTTAGGGTAAGAATTGACTCTTTTTATGTAGGAAGGAAGATAGAGCAACTTGGAGATTGAGCTAGAGATCAAAGAGGTGAAGAGACTAGGAGACTCTCTGTTGTCAATTCCCACGATCATGGGAATCATGCCAATTCCCACGATCATGTGAATTATAATCCGAGTTATTATGCGGGGCTTCATTAAACTTAGGGTTTCTGGACTATTAAAGGAGAATTAAGCCTCCGTGATCAAGGGGAGACGAAACCCTTATGTAGAAAGAGCCTCCTTGAAGGAAGAACACAATTTTTAGCCTTGAAGAAGGATTTGAGTCAAAGATTATCATTAAGATTGGAGAAAATAGCACATCAACATCCAAATTCCAAATTTTGGCAAAGAAGAAAAGAAGATTCTTTTATTTAATTTTCTGTGTTTTTCTTTATTCTAATCTTTGTAAGATGGATTATTTTTGTGTTGATGATGTTATAGAGACCAGATTGGCTAATTTAGTTTTAGGGATTACTTTTGAACTATTTTGTTAAAACTCCTATGTTATTGAATTGAATGAAAGTGTCATTTATGATTGTCGATTTTATTTGTTATCTTGCAACAAATTGAGAGAGTGAGTAAGATTATTTTTGTAGGATTATACAGCGAGAGTTGGCAACCTACAAACTTGCAATCATGACATCAATTGATTAGTTAAAAGATAGATCTCGGCAACTTCAATTGATTACCCATAGGATAGTTTGATAACTAGTTGAGTTGGTGGAGTCATTGGGTAGGTTGAGAGATCGTTCAACTGATTCCACTTAATTTGATTAGGAACAATTAATTATAACTTGATAGAGGGTAATTAATATATTTGAAAATCTTAGGTGAGGCATAACTCAATTAATAAAATAGGAGGGAGACAAAATAGGGAAAAAGTAATCTCTAGTCTTCATATTCTTGAATTCCGATTTTTTTGCATTTTGGTATTGTTCAGTGTTCGTTATTAGTCTTTTAATTTTCCAGATTATTTGCATTAAAAAATTTCATTTCTTAAACAAAGTTTTGTCTGGGAATCAATCCCTATAGGATCGATATCTACTTTTTTAACTATAAGTCACAACCTGGACACTTATAGTTTTTGAGTGTAAAATGAGTAGTTTATGTTGCATAATTACACTCAACATTGACACCTTAAGAAATTTTTATAGGAATTTGAATAAGGTAAGATTCAATTACTTATTTATGATTTATGTTTCTTAAGTTATTCAATTATTAAGATCCAATCGAAAAAATGTAAAGATTTATTTTCTCATTACACTCGTAATTAAATAATGACTAATTTTTCAATAGTGATATCAAAGTCTTCTTTAATTGTTTAACTTTATTAAAATTTCTTTATTATTATTATTTTGATAAAATAAGGTAAAAAATATTATTCTATGCATGTCCCTGATATGATTAGGTTATTATTAATTAAGGTTTAGTTTTGTTTAATTGAAACAAAATTACATGTCCCCTTTGCTTGAGTTTTCTAAAAGATTTAAAACACATTCATGTTTTTCTTTACTTCTAGCAAATATATTGTATTTTGCATAAACATGTCTATAGCCTTTAAATAAAATAAAGGGTAAAGTAGAAAAAAATTCAGAGCTTTACTTAAATTTTTAATACTAGTCTAAACTTTAAGAAGTGACAATAAAATTCTCCATCTTTTAATTTTTGGAAAAATAGAATGTGATTAAATCCTCTGTTAATGGTGCTGATAGGGCTAGCCATGTCATCTATTTTTCCCACATGGCTGATCGATGTACTACCATTGCCACATGTTAAATTAATATTAAAAAATAAAAATTAAATACTAAAATTAAAAGTAATAAAATTTCTACCAAAAAACTAACTTAGATCTCTCTTCCAAGTTCCCGCTTTTCTGCTTCGTCTTTCTTCTTCCCCAATTGCTCATTATGAGGCATCTTATACCTACAAACATAGCATGACCCATATACCCCTAATCACTTCTCTAAACAATTAACGTGAAACCTATGCTTGTAAGCATGTCTTTAGCCACAACACTAAGTTCCCACTTCTCTAAACATATAACTTATTCACCATATTTACCATCACTCCCTCCAATCCCCGTACTTGGCAAGCCCTTTATTGATGCCTTTGAAGTTAGTGATGCACCATATTTTATAACCAATTCTACAAAGAAAGAGTCTAAGTTTTGAGCTCCTTCAATCACCACCATCCCTTGGATAAAAAGGTTGATCAAGATGATTATTTCACTTGGACTGATTCTTTCTTGTGCTTCTTCAACTGGGTCCTATGGGTTTCAATTTTGGTTCTCTCTTATGACAATGGTGGTCATCTTAGGCTAGACAATGGCACTAATGATAGTTATACCTAACATAAAGGGAAAAAAATGGGTAACTATCTATGTGTCACAAGCCTTTAAAAAAGGGAAGAAAGTTTAGCAAATTTAGATGCTTGATTAGTCACATAAACTAAGAAATTAGGGAAAATTTTGGCTAAGAGGTAGAAAAGGAAGAGACTTTTGGATATAGGGAAATTATACGAGATGTTTAGAGAATGTTAGGAGTTGTAGGAGTTTTAGGAAATTTAATATTTATCGTTCTAGTATTTTATTTTTATTTTGAAATATTAATTTGAGATATGGCAATGGTAGTACATATGTCAATTACATGATAAAAAATTAGATGGCATGGCTAGCCAGCTCACCACTGTTAAATAGAGGGTTTAATTGTAGACTATTTTTTGTAAAAAATAAAAAATTAGAGCATTTTAGATTTACTTTTTAAAGTTCATATTAGGATTGCAAAATTGAGTAATTTTTTATAATTTAGCTTAAAATAAAATAAATATTTCCTTTTGTTTTTGAAACTTTTGGAACTTGTTTGTGCCTTCTAAAAATTCATCATATGCTCCTCCCTGTCTACGTTGTTCTTAAAATCACTACCTAATGGTCATTTTTCTAAAAAATAAAAGATGCATGTTTCTCCTCTATATAAAATGATTAAGATGTTTCTTAATTTATAATTGTAGGCCTATTTACTTTTGTAGTTTCTAGAAAACATCTTAAGTATACTGATATGTGTTTAATTGTTGATACATTTAATAATTTACACTTAGTGATTAATGATACGAAAATGCTTAAGATATCACTTTAATTCATATATGATTTTAGGTACAATTTGGAAGCAAAGAAATTAAAGTGACTTGAAAGCACTACATTTGGGTCATTTTTTGAAGATTAATTTTTACTTGTCTTCATAAAGCAAGAAAAGAAAATTAAAAGACAAGAAGAAAAAAATAAAAATACAAAGAAGAAAAACACTTGCTGGAAAAATGAAAAAAATCAATAGCAGCTGAAGAAGAAAATGACAGCACATGAGGAGAAAGTCAGCAACAAAATGCACAGCCAAGGCAGAAACAGCAGCACGGTAGACTGGAATGTCTACATGGCTGATTGGAAGTTATTTGGCACATAAAATAGGGTGGAAAAATATCGATTCTCCAAAGCATTCTTTCAATGCAATATGGCAAAAGGATCTTCAATGGAATTACATATTATAAAAATGGTTGGATATATTAAAAAACTAGGCTAATTAGGTTTTTTGTGGACTATAAGTAAAGCATTGATTTGGTGCTACAACCTTAAGCTTTTATAGTGTTTTATGAACTTCCATATTAGCTAAAACGATGTGTCATTGCCTGAACTACTATTTATGCTCAAGATTACAGAGGGATACCCTAAGAAAGAAGCCAATTCTATTCTTGTTGTGGATTCTTCCAAAAGCAAGAAAAGGACTTTAAGAAGAATAATAATAAGAAATAGAAGGTTTTTTGCTAAGGTAGCAAAGATAAAAGTTAGTGTTAAAAAGAAAAATAATGACAAAGTTATTTGTTTTTATTAAGGAGTTGATAGACTTTGGAAGAGAAATTGCAAATCTAATTTTACTAGCCTAAAAGAAAAGAAGTTTAAGGAAGCTCCATCTTTAAGTGTATTTATAATTCAAACCTTTTTACTTTTATTCCATATTCTTATATATTAGATATTAAAAGTGGTTCTAAAATTTGTAATAACATGTAAATGTTAACAACGAGTAGATCGTTGAGCAAAATCAAAGTAGACTTGCGAGTTAGTAATAGAACAAGCGTTGTTACATTAACTATAGGAATTTGTAGTTTAGCTCTACCATTTAGCCATTTTCTAAAACTATATAATTGTTATTATATTCTTCAAATTATTCTAAGATAGGTTAATTGCCACCACTATAGTCATATAAGCATCCAGTTTCTAACAGTATCCACATGAACTCTACAAGTAGTATAAAAAAGGGTTGATAAGAAGTGTCAGCTTCTATAAAGACTAAGCTTATTTATAATAAGACTAAGAAATTTTCGTAATCTAGTTAAAATATAATTTAAAATTCGATTCAAATTATAATGAATTTTAATTAAAAGTAAATAGGATCTTATATCTTATATTAGTTTTTATTAAATATCTTATATTTAACCTATAAAGCTTTTCAAAGTTTACAATCAAGTCCATTTTGATTAAATTGTCTTTTTCTCTCTTTAACCAGTCCAAATGTATGACTCATTACATTTTTAAATAAGTTAACACTAGATATAAATTATAACCCTAAACTATATTTAAGATTAGATTAATTAAATAATTTATATCTATAGTTCAATATTGGCGCCTAACAATAAATCATGACCACCCAAATATTAGGAATGTCAATTTTGTTTTCACTATTATTTTGATGTATGATTTGATGTATAATTCAATGCTCTCATCATATAATATTCAAATTAGATATAAGGTATGAAATTGATGTCTACTCTATTTGAGTCCAATCATTTGACTTCTCCACCATTAGCAATTGATTCTATTCATATCATTTGAAAATTATTTTCAAGCTATCATTTTATCTTGCCAAGAATTTTCTTTATCACTACTACTCAAGAATAATAAAATATTATCCCTTATCACTTTAAGATGAATCTTATATTGATCAACAAACTATCGTTTTATAGTTAATGATGAATCCAATATCTACCAATTAAGCTAATCTTAAATAGAATAGGTTATAAGTAGTACCAAAACATAAAAATTCTTATAAGAGATACTTTGAAAATTACAAGTCAAATAACCACTTATACCATCATCACAATGAGAAGTTCCATATGCATATAAGTATTACTCCAAATGCAATTACCATATTTACTTAGTTCAATGAACTTATTCTTAAACAAGTACCCACAAATTTATTTATCTTCATACTTTCATTTCTAAGATCGACTACTTTCTTTGTAAAGATGAATACAATATGTTCTAGTCTTTCTAATATATTAATATCCAATCTCAATAAAACAACAACTTTAAACAATTTAGGAATAATACATAAATATAATATGAATCTTGTATTTATGATCTCATTATAATTTTATTGACAATGTATATTTGTCTTATGAACTTTATCTTAAACATTAGTTAATTAAATAAACATGCATAATATAAAGCATATTTATATTAATTATGTCACAAAAACTATAACTAATAAACTCGTTATCGAATATAAACCAACAAACTTATGAGAGATTTTGATAATAGCCTATTTATTCTAACAAAATGTAAAGAGCATTATTTAATATACCCATATTGAGAACAATGCCAAAGGAAATATTGAATATGATAACAAACACAGCCAAATAAATGAAATGGATATAAACAAAAAGCGCGAATGAACTAGAAAGTTGATGACACAAAAAGATATTCATTTTTAGTTTTAAAAAAGAACCTTATAAAATTTGACAACATTGTACCATTTTTCCACTAATAATCTTCCACTCTTTGCTAAATTCACTAAGTACCAAGAAGCATTAAAAGTTCATCTAACTATATCACTGCAATTGGTAATCTAAAGTAACACACTTATGTGCCCTCTTTCATCTTCCTCATAATAAGTTATTGATTATGGCAACTCAAATCTTATAACAGGTAATTTCAGTCTTTTTTTTACTTTCTAGAAACACTCATCCCCTTCGAGTGTTACTTTACTTGATAGATCTACTTCCTTTGTTATTACTTATGCATTTTTAACTCCTCTCAGTTAATGCCTTTCTCCTATGTCTTAAACTAACTAGGATTTTTCTTTAATTTATTATATGTAAATAAACTCATTCGTACTCTAAATTGTTGTATATTATTCTTTCCTAACCATCGTATTTTTTTATAATCTTATAAAAAAGAAGATTATTGGTAAAGAACTTGAATAAGGAGTTCATACATTTTTGCTACCTAGCTGCAAAGACCCATTACTTGTTTAGGTGTCTTAATTCTCTTTGAAGCTTATTATCAATTAAGACATCCCTCTTTAACTTTATTAAAGAAGTTAGTTCCTCACTTTCTAATATATCTTACTTAGATTGTAGTCCTGTTAGTTTGCCAAATATTATCATTTATCTTTACTTTATTAGGTTAGTAAATGAGTTAATTTTCCTTTTAGCTTAGTACATTCTTATGTTTGGGGTCCATGTCTTATTGTACCCAAAATTAGGTTACAATATTTTGTTACTTTTTTTTATCATTTCTTTTGTATGAATTTGATTATTTAATGAAAATTCATTCTAAATTATTTTCCCATTTGATTACTTATTATGTTGAAATCAAAAAAATAGTTTAATGTATTTATCAATACGTTGAGAAGTGATAATTCCAAAAGATATTTTTCCAATTCGTTTTATACCTATATGATCCAAATTTGCATTCTTTATCAATCATGTGTTGACACACTATCTCAAAATGGTGTAGTTGAAAGAAAAAAATCGACATCTCCTTAAAATCATTAGAGCACTCTTATTCCAAATGCACATTTCCAAATTATTTTGGGTTGATGTAATCTCCATAACCTACTTTTTGATCAATTATATGCCATCACTTATTCTTCAAGGTGAGATTCCTTATAATGTTCTTTTTCCCAATAGACCTTTATTCCATATTACACCACAAATTTTTAATGGTACTTATTTTGTTGGTGATATTAGTCCTTAAGTTACAAATTTATATTCTAAATGTTCAAAATGTGTTTTTTTAGGGCTACTCTCATTCGCCAAAAAAAAAGATATCAGTTCTACTTTTCAAATCTTAACGAATATCTTGTGTCATTCGATTTTACCTAATTTGGAACACATTCCTTTTCTTTCCTACTTCTTTGATTCCCAATAAAGAGGACGATGATCTGTTAGCTTATAAGATCACCTATTAGACCATAAATGTTATCTCTAGACGACCACGACCACGACCACAACCACAACCACAACCACAACCACATTCTATTTATCTAGTTTATTTTAGAAGATGAGATCAACCTAATAAAATTTCGATACCTATCTTTTCTTTAACATCAAATCCAATAACTAATGATCCTAATCTCTCAATTTCTCATCATATTAGTGATGTCAATGCACTTATCTTATTTTATCCTCTATTTCTTATAATCATTTTTTTCCTCTTCATATTCTTTTATTGTATCACTTGATTATGTAACTCTCTCGACAAATGTTTATAAAGCCTTATCTCATCCTAGTTAGCTTGATGTTATGATATAGCAAATGAATGCTTTAAATGTTAATGATGCATTAATGATACATGAGATTTAGTGAACTTACCTATTTAAAGAAGGTTATTGGATATAAAAGTATGTTTATAGTAAACGTCAATTTTGAAGGATCAATCTTTTGACTTAAAGAATGACTTATAAAAAAGGACCATTCTTAGGATTATGGTGTGGATTATTTTGATAATTTCTCACATGTTGCTAAACTAATCTTTATTCGTCTACTCATTTCTAAGGTAATTTCCTATTATTGACTCTTATATTAGTTAGACATGAAAAATTGTCTACTTATATATAAATTGTCTACTTATATAATGAACTTTAGGAGGAAATGTATATAGAGCAACCACAAGAGAATAGAAAAGTTTATCGTGATCAAAATTTCCTTAGCAATTAAAATAAAGTCTATGTATTTGATTTAGAAAAGTTATTCAAATAGTGGAAACTTTTGAAATTAATAAGAGTAAATCTAGCTTCTATAAGTAATCTACATCTAGCATTATTCTTCTTATTCTGTATATAGACAAAATTGTCACTAATGGAATTGATTCTAAGGGCATTCATCTTTAAAGTCCTTTCTTCATATTCAGTTTCATATAACATATTTGGGGGCTTTTGAATGTTTTCTAGGAGTAAAAGTGATGAAAAGCTAGAAAGGTATTTTCTTATCTCAAAGAAAACATGTACTTGATTTATTATAAGAGACCAAAAAGATGGGAGCTAAGCATGTTAGCTCAAGGTTTATATTTAACGATTTTGGTGATAACTATACAATATTTCAAAATTCAAATTAGATTTATTTCCTTGTATGGATAACGGTATCTTTTAAGGAAATAAAATTATAGAAAAATTACTTCCTTTCTTGCAGGAACCTTCTTAGTAAACTTTCCTTATTAACATCTGGGAGGATCTTTCTTTTTCAAACAATTAGCTCCAAATATTTTAGTTCCAGCAAAGATGATATTAAAAATCCAAAGTCAACTTAGAATTAAGATGAAGCAATGACTAGTGGAAGAAATTGACTATTTAAAGAAGAGTAACAACATTTGTTAAGTAACAAACATTGATAGTTATGCATTAGTGTGTTTCTTTCTAGACTAGTTAAAGAAATTGACTATTTAAAGAAGAGTAACAACATTTGTGAAATAACAAACATTGATATTTGGCATTAGTGTGTTTCTTTCTAAGCATTTGGCATGTCTTTCTTGCATAATAGATTATCATTGTTGTGTTTTAGGATTTATTTTATATGATTTAGTTTAGGTTGATCTTTATTGTTGTTCTTTTATGTTTAATGTTGATTTAGGATAAGAATTGATCATTTTGATGTAGGAATGAAAGGTGGTCACCTTTGTGATTGAGCTAAGGACCAAGAAAGGAGAAGAGAAGTGGAGGATTTATAACCAAAAAACCCACGATCGTAGGTTTCATGCGAATTCCTACTATTGTGCGATGCCCAACCCGAAGATACACGCAGGGTTCGCTTATTTTTTTAGGTTTTCAAGACTATATAGGGTTATAAACCCCTATGGACGAGAGAGGATCGGTGGATACTTGCCTTCTTGAGTAAAAACATAGGTTTAAAGTCTTGAGAGAGGTAGAGAATCAACTCATACATGTCAATGCTGGATTTTCCAAATTCGGACAAAGAAGAGGAGGAGTTTGATTCATTTAGTTTTCTTTCGATTTCTCTCTTCTAGCATTTGTATGATGGATTATTTGATTGTTAGGGGTGTTAATGAAATCATGAGTGGCTAATTTATTTGCAGAGATTACTTTTGAACTTCTTGTTAAACTCCTATTTTGTTGATATGAATGAATGATGTTTTTAGTGAATGATGTACTTATACATTGCAATATATTGAGAGATTGAGTTGGGTAATTTGTGTAGGGTTATACAATGAGAATTGGCACTCTATAGACCTACATTCATTAGGTTAATTGATTAGTTAGAGAGAGATCTTGTCTAATTACTAGATCACCCATAGGATAACTTAACAACTAGTTGAATTGGCGGATTGATTTTGTACATTGACAGATTGCTTAATCATCTCCATTTAATTTGGCTAGGTACAATTAATTACACCTTGAGAGAGGGTAGTTAATAAATTAGCACATCTTAGGTAAGGCACAATTCAATTAACATAATAAGGGGAGATAAAATAGGGAAAAGGTGATCTCTAGTTGTTAAAATCTTGAATTCCAAGTTTCTTCATTTTTGCGTTATCATTTGTGCATTGTTAGTTATTTAATTAAATATAATTTTCCATTTTATATCCATTTAAAATTTTGGTTCTAAACAAAGATCAATCTAACTTAAGTAGTGCCTAAGCATAATCCTTGTGGGATCAATATCCACTTTCATTATAAGTTGCAATCCATATACTTGCAGTTTTGAAAGTAAAACTAGTAGTCTATTTTTCATTCAATAAGTTTTTGAAACAGTTATCAGGGATTGTTTGTCTAGCACCTTGTTTAGTTTAGGTTACTTTGATTTAAGAGTTTTTTTATACTTTTCCTTATGTATTTGCAGGTGCATGAACACAAGGAGCACATGAAGATTGGCTGAATTTATTGACAAAGAGTTATCCGATATCATAAGGCACGAATGAGACTTAAGAAGAGCGAAGCATCAAGACATTATAGAAAGAAATATGGTAGAAGAAGGAGAGTAAAGAGGAGCTGAGAGGACATTGATGGACTTTATGAGGGTAGGTTTCAGTCCTCAAGGAGTTGCAAGGCCAGTGATTCAAGCTAATAATTTTGAGATCAAGCTGGCACTTCTCAATATACTGCAAAGTAGTGTACAATTTTATGGACTGTCTAATAAAGATCCCAATGCCCATATTACAAATTTTTTGGAGATCTGCAATACCTTCTGGTTTAATGGGATGTCTGACGATGCCATGAAGTTGCGGTTGTTTTCTTTCACTTTGAGAGATAGGGAGAAGGAGTGGTATAACTCGCTCAATTCAGGGCAAATTACTACTTGGGAATAACTAGCTCAAGCATTCCTCGCTAAATACTTCTCGTTGACCAAGACAACAAGAATCATAAAGGAAATTACAAATTTTCAATAAAGTGATGGGAAGTCTTTAAAAGAAGCCTGGGAGAGGTTTAAAGAATTACAGAGAAGTTATCCCCACCATAACCTTCCGAGAGAGTTCCTATTACAGACATTCTATAATGGTATAAATCAGAGCACAAAAGGAACCATAGATACAGTTGCTAGAGATTCTTTGATGAGAAAGACTATTGATGCAACTTATGAACTTTTGGAAGAATTGGCAAGCAATAGTTATATGTGGTCAAGTGCAAAGGCAAAAGGAGCAAAAAGGTATGATCCCGATTGACTCCGTTATAGCTTTATAGGCCCAGATCATGACCCTTACTAAGCAGTTGAGCAACATGCAAGGAGCGTCTTCATCTATAGCCAAAGCTATGCAATTACAGTGTGAGTTATATGGGTAAAACAACCATGGCTGAACTGATTGTTTCTTGTTGGGAGCCAGTGGTATAAAATAGGTAAATTACTTAGGCTAGTCGCAAAGAGGAAATAATCCTTACTATAACACTTACAATCTGGGGTGAAAAATCTACCCAAATTTTTCTTGCAGTATTAACAATACAGGTGGCCAAGCAAGTCCTCAAGGACCTCATAGATTTCAATAAGATCGACTGGATCTATGGAGAGAAAAAGGACAAGTTGATGGATGTTTTGGGCTTCAAACTAGCAACTCAAGAATAGAACCAGAAAAGAATGTTTTCCAGCTAGGAGGAAAGTCAAAAGAGGATGGAGGCAAAGTTTGATCAAGTTGTGAAGAACCATGCCTCATCCATCCACAGCTTAGAGGTTCAGGTTGGTCAACTTGCTAATGCTTTGTCTTTTAGAAGTGCAGGTAGTCTACCAAGGAATACTGAGATCAACCTAAGGGAACAACTTAAGGCTATAATACTTCGAAGTAGCAAGCAGGTGGAGGAACCAAGTGTGCAAAAGGATAGCCAAGAAAAAGGGAAAAGTGAGGAGATAAAAGAAGAGAAAGAAGAAGAAAGGCCTTATATACCACCATCACCCTACCAGCCTAAACTTTCGTATCCACAAAGGGTGAGACAACATCAGGTGGACACTCAATTTTCCAATTTTTTGGAAAAACTAAAGAAGCTGCAGATTAACTTGTCATTGCTGGAAGCTTTAGAGTGCATGCCTAAGTATGCAAACTTTCTTAAGGACATACTCACACACAAATTCACTTGGGAAGATAATCAGACAACATGTAATATCCCATTTTCCCATACTAAGGGTTAAAACCCTAAAATACTGTACATGAGAAATATGATTGAGAAATTAAGAAATGCATTTCATGCTTATGCGTAATATAAGCATACACACACGTGATTTTTGATTTTCATACACATTACAATGACTGTTTATGCACTCATTTGACATATTCCGAGGTATAAATGATTTTAATGTGATTATGATGTGAATAGCAAATATTTTGTCTTGAAAATTGATTTGGTGATTATAATTATTGATTTAGAATTTTTTGGGAAAATTAGGAAAATTTCTGATATTTTGGGTATTTTTGGACTAGGAAAAATTCCAAGTGGCAAGACAAATGATAAATAGTAGTAGAAATAAGTTATAAATGAAAATAGAAATAATTGATATGTGGCATTAGGATTTAATGACAAGTGTTATTAAAAATTAAGAGGCAATTGGATTAGAAATTGGAAACAAATGGACTAGTTATGAAAAAGGGACAAGGTGGAACCATGGGGAGGTGACAAGTGTCACTTGCCTTGCCACATCTCACCCACGACATTCACATCTAGAGAAAGACTAACTTAATTCTTATCTTTCACTTATTATTTGCCCTCATCTCTTCATTAATCTCTTTTCTTCTTGTTATCTTATTCTCTCCATTATCACAATACTCTCTTCTCTAAGCATCACACGTTGAACCTTGCTTCCATCCTTCATTTGCTACTTCCATTTTCATTGTCTTCATCATCTTGACACTAGAAAACCTAACCTACTCCACTCTACATGATGATGATCATGTGACATGAGGAATTAGGGTTTCTTGGAGATTTTGAACGAACTTTGAAGAAAGCAATTAAGTTATACATAAATCTTCATGGGTTGTTGTAAATGAGACAAATATGGTGTTTATTTTAGGATTGAATGATTATGAAAATGGTGTTGAATATATATGTGCCATGAATGAAAAAATGGACATATTCATGTCATCTTTTGTATATTGATAAGTAATAAATTATGACATGTTATAGAATAATAGTTTGAAATTAAATGATAATAATTTGAGATTGGAAAATGGAGTTGAAGAGTGATGATACGTTGAATTTGTGTAAATGATGTTATTATGTATGTTGAATTCGTGGAAGAAATGAGGAAGAAAACGTAGGGCATGATCGTGGTATAGTACCCACGATCATGGCTTGGCAAATTATGGTTATGTTATGATTGTGGCAGAAATCCTCATGATCATGGTCAGTTCCAAGAGCTTCTGTCATGATCGTGGGTGGCTACAAAGAGAGAAATGTTGTCTTTTTCTGAGATAATTAATGCTAAGGTACTTTCTTATAAGGTATTTATGCTTGAATGAGGCCTTCAATGAACCTAGTTTGAGGATGGATGAGGTGATTAAAGTAAGTAAGGTCTATTAGGTATAAATGAATGATGGAATGATGATGTTAAATGATCATGAGATCTGAATTAAGGAAATATACCCGAAATAATCAAATTGGACATTTAGTATACATAACACATATACATATGTATATGATTGAATATTAATGTGATTGTGCAAATTAGTAATTTGTAAATATGTATGTGTTGCATGATATAAAAGTGCAAATAGAGCAACCGCATCCAGACATTACTGAGACATTGAGGCAATAGCTATCTAGAGTATATTATGAGTGATCTATATGTTCTCAAAAAGATTGTCTATATTTTGCTTAATTTTCAATTATTGAATTATTATTAATGTGAATGTGTTAATTCTGGACATTGATAATCTGAGACATTTGATGTATGAGAATTGCATTGGAAGTGCTCATTGTATGTGAATTTGACAGAAATAAGTGCACTCGACATAATTATTGAATGTCGGACTTAGGTCAGATGAAAATGTGAAAGTGAATGAATAAATGAACAAATGTGACTGATTGAATATATGAAAATTGATGCATTTCACACATTATATGAATGATAAGATAAAGTCAGTTGTGACCAGAGTAGCCAGTGACAAAGAGCTTAAGGCTTAGAATGTGGTAAGAGCCTCTTATTCATTATGTAAAATGAGCCTGGTATCTCCAATGGATACGGGATAGTTACCAATGCGCTCGATATTTGCAACAGATATAGGATATATAAAAGGCACTCGGTCATAATAATGTAATAATTAAATGTGAGTCACATGTGCATTGCATACATATTTGATATGTATGTTTCAAATTATCGAAAAGAATTTGTTTAAATTGTTTTGAATGATAAATATGAATTAAGCAAAAAAATGGTATTTGATGCAATATGATGATTAGTGAAGTGATATGCTTTATATGATGATGTGAATTGTTTGGTTGTGTTATGTGATATGAGTGAGCATATCGATGATGGCTTGCTTACTGAGTTCGTTAAAACTCATAAAAATTACAACGTGATTTTTCAGGTACGAGAGAGGAGATTTAGCTTATAAGACAAATTAGAAGAAACCTAGTACTACTTTAAACTCAAGAAATGGCTCAAAGGTTGGTCAGCTGAAACTAAAGAGTTAGAGTTTTTGTAAAATTCTCATTTCTTGTAGAATGTGTAAAAGAGCATTAGACTCTTATAGTTTTTTATGTTGTATATATATATGAATCGTGCAGTGTAATACTACAATGTACATTATGTTTTATAAAATGAAATGAGGAATTGAGTTCTAGATATCGTGTGATTCGCATTTTAATTATGATGCCATGATAAGTGAATGTGGCTGCTCTAACTAGCGTGCTGCTTCCACCAAACATGTGCTCGAATGTCCTTAGGACGTACAGATATGTCTTGGTGTAAGTGGGTGCTACAATTTTTTGTATCAGAGTATGATTTGGCATCCATAGGGACAGATATAAACATATAGACATATTGTATAGTAAAAAACACAGATAGTAATCGCTATTATTATCTATTATAGGTCATCTGCCATAGGTGATCAAGTTGGACAATCAGTTGACCTAGAATCTGTAGGAGCCAGTACAGAGTCTTCTATACCTCCACTTGAACGAATGTCTCTGAGAATTCCTGAGAGAAAGGAAAGGAGGTATGATAAACTGAGAAAGCAGGGGGCTATGGACTTATACGAAAATATAGACCCTACTGAGGCTGAAGGATAGGTAGAGAGAATAGAGAGAGTATTTGATCAAATGGACTACGAGTCTGAAGAGAAGTTCGACTACGCAGTTTCATTAGCACAAGGTTTAGCATACCAGTAGTTGAAGACTGTTCCAGGCAGTACCACCAGACCTTGTAACTTGAAGTGGGAAGACTTTTTGAAAGTCTTCAAAGAGAGCTATATACTGAAGATCTACCTGGACAGAAAGATAAAAGAGTTCTTAGATCTGAAGCAAGGGAGACTTATAGTAGCTAAATATGAGATAAAGTTTAATGAACTAATTGGGTATGCTACTGCCTTGATTCCTAATGAGGAATACAAGTGTAAGAGATTTGAAGATGGGTTGAATATGGAAATTCAGACGAGGTTAGGCATTTTTAATTTGTGTAGTTTTACGAAATTACGAACTACCTAGATCCAAATTAGGTAGTTGTTAAAAGATGGTCAAGGGGAATATAGACAAGAATTCAGAATGAAGAGACCTAGTAAATCTCATGTTGGTTCTGGAAGAAGGTTTAGCAAGCACCAGAACAGATCTTTTCGACAACCGGCTAGATCAAGACAGTTAGGGTTCAGATAGAAGGGTAGTTTTGTGCAATCTTGTAGTGGAAGAGGTATAGTATCAGGAAAACTATTTAATTGTGAACATTGTGGGAAGAAGCACAGTGGAGAATGTTGGAAGTTGATAGGAGCTTGCTTTCATTATGGCTCCTACGATCATCAAATTAGAGACTGTTTTATAGCTTTCGAGGTACAGTCAGGAATGAGAGGAGGAATATTGACTGAGACAACTGTCCAATAGAGCTAAGTTAGTAGATCTATACAGAGAGGTCGTGGTAGAGGTAGAGTGAGTTCAGGGAGTCTTATTGTCAAGACTGGGGTACGGAGCAACCAACCGCAGTTTTAGGCCAGAGTCTATGCTATGACTAAGCAGGAGGCTCAGAACTCCCCAGATGTCCTTACAGGTGTGTTTCATGTCTATAATTTTGAATCTTATGCATTGCCAGATCCAGGATCTACGCATTCATTTATTGCACTGCATATGGCATTTAGATTGCATTGTGATAGAGAATTGCTGAACTGTGGTTTAGAGGTGAGTACACCAATAAATAGTACTACAGTAATTAGTAAAGTCTGTAAAGGGTGTTTTTGAATTGATCAGACAGAGTTAAAAGTAGATCTGATTGTATTGCAGTTAACGGAGATAGATATTATTCTAGACATGGATTGGCTCACTACTCATAGGGCTTATCATGAAATGCTATACTAAAAAGGTGATATTAGAATCTCCTAATTAGCCGAGAGTAGTATTTCGAGGTGTTAGTCTAATAGTGCCAGCCAGATTAATTTCATTAATAACTGCACTGGGATTGATCAGAGGTGGATGTGAGGCTTATCTGGCCCATGTAGTTGATACTTGCAGTGAGCAAATAACGCATGATATTTCTATTGTTAGGATATTTATGGATGTGTTTCCCGTAGAATTATCTGGTTTACCCCCAGATAGGGAAATAAATTTTACAATTTACTTAGTTCCAAGTGTTGCTCCTATATCTGTTCTCCCATATAGGATGGCACCTATTGAACTGAAGGAACTTAAGGCTTAGTTGTAGGAGTTATTGAAAAAGGGTTTTATCAGACCTAGTGTATCACCTTGGGGAGCTCCAGTTTTGTTTGTGAAGAAGAAAGATGGGGCTTGGAGACTGTGTATCAATTATAGGCAATTGAATCGAGTGATAGTGAAGACCACGAAACTGTTGCCTAGAATTAATGACTTACTTGATCAATTGCAAGGAGCTCAGGTGTTCACTAAGTTAGACCTGAGATCAGGGTACTATCAGTTGAAGATAGGAGAAGCTGATGTATCGAAAAGTGCATTCAAGAGTAGGTATGGGAATTTTAAATTTTTAGTAATGTCGTTTAGGTTAACTAATGCCCCAACTACATTTATGGTTTTGAGGAATAAGGTGTTTCAACCCTACCTGGATAGTTTTGTGATCGTGTTCATAAATGATATTTTTGTGTATTCGAAGAGCAAAGAGGAACATGCTGAGCACTTGAGGTTAATCTTACAGATCAGAAGAGAAACAATTATATGCCAAGTTTAGTAAGTGTTAATTCTAGCTCGATCAAGTAGCATTTTTGGGCCACATAGTGTCTGGACAAGGCATATAGGTGTACCCAAAAAAGATAGGGGCAGTGATGAAGTGGGAAACTTCGAGGAATGTGTCTAAAATTTAGAGTTTCTTTAGATTAGTCAGATATTACCGGAGGTTTTTTAAGGGGTTCTCATTAATTTCGGCCCCTTTGACAAAACTTTTGAGGAAGAATGTGCCTTTCAGATGGAACGATGAATGTCAGAGGAGTTTTGAGGGGCTAAAGCATCGGTTAACTACCACATCGGTGTTAACTATTCCATTTAGATTTGGAGGCTATGTGGTGTATAGTGACGCTTCACACCAAGGATTGGGATGTGTACTGATGCAATATGGCAAAGTGATAGCATTTGTATTAAGACAATTAACTTCTCACGAGATTAATCATCTAGTACATGATTTAAAGCTTATTGTAGTGGTTTTTGCTCTAAAGATTTGGAGACATTATCTATATGGAGATACATTCCAGATATATGTTGATTATAAGAGTTTGAGGTATCTGTTAAGTCAAAAGGAGCTAAATATGAGACAGAGAAGACGGATTGAATTGTTGAAGGATTATGACTGTATAATTGTGTATCATCCAAGAAAAGCAAATGTGGTAGCTGATGCATTGAGTAGAAAATCCGATAACAGTGTCGCTCAAGTACAATTATCAGATAACTGAGCCTAGTACAACTAAGAGCATTGATTGTTGAGTTGAATCTAGAGCAGAATAAGCATCGATAGCTACATTAAAACTAAGACCAATGTTGCATGATAAAATTAGAAAAGTTTAGAGTAAAGATCTGAAAATTGTGAAGTTTATTGATAAGTTGAAAGTGAATCCAAACTCTAAGCTTGAATTGAGAGATGAGACACTGTGGTTGAAGCAGAGGTTGTATGTGCCTGATATTGATGATATAAGGAAAGAGATTCTAGAGGAAGCATATATAGCCATTTATGTTATGCATCCTAGTACTACCAAGATGTATAAAACGCTGAAGCAGTATTTCTGGTAGCTAGGGATGAAAAAGCAAGTGGTTGACTATGTGGTTAAGTGTTTAACTTGCCAACAGATAAAAGCCGAGCATTAAGCACTAGTTAGGAGGTTATAGTCACTACCTATATTGGAGTGGAAATGGGAGTAAATTATGATGGATTTCATGTTAGGATCACCAAGAACTCTGAGACAATATGATGTCATATGGGTTGTTATGGACCGATTTCCAATGTCAGCTCATTTCTTACTAGTAAGGGAGAATATGACATTGGATCAATTAGCTCGGAGGTATGTAAACGAACTAGTAAGGTTATACGGGGTCCTTGGGTCTATTGTATCGGACCGAGACCCAGGCTTACCTCGAGATTTTTGAAGAGTTTACAGTCAGCTCTGGGTACGAAGTTGAACTTCAGTATTGTATTTCATCCTCAGATAGATGGACAGAGCAAGAGGAAAATTAAGACTGTTAAGGATATGCTCAGAGCTTACGTATTGGAGTTTCAAGGAGCATAGGATCAGTATATAACTTTAATTGAGTTTGCTTATAATAACCATCATCACAGTAGTATCAGAATGGCTCTGTATGAGGCGTTATATGGAAAAAATTGTCGTTTGCCTCTATATTAGGATGAAGAGGGTCTAAGAATTGTTGAAGGCTCAAAACTGATATAAGATACTGTGGATAAGGTGAAACTGATCCGAAGTAGAATTAAATCAACTCAAGATAGAAGAGTTATGTGGATCAACACCGGAGGGATATGGAGTATAAAGTAGGAGATAAATTGTTTATGAGAATAACACTTTGGCGAGGAGTGCTGAGGTTCTATAGGAAGGGTAAGCTGAGCCCTAGATAAATTGTTCCTTCTTAGATCATTAAGAGGATTGGACCATTGGCATATAAGTTGGCCTTACCAATTGAGATGTCTCAGATACACAATGTGTTCCATGTGAGTATGTTCAGAAGATATCTGTTTGATCCGATGCATATATCACCAGTCCATAAGGTTAAATTTGCAAATAATCTAAGTTATATTGAGGAACCGATAAAGATAGTGGGATATTAGATAAAGCAATTAAAGAGTCGAGTAATTCCATTGGTGAAAGTTCTTTGGAAGAATCACTTGAGTGAGAAAGCTACATGGGAAATGAAGGAGCACCTGAGAAATCAGTACCCCTACCTGTTTGAACAATCAAGTAAGAATTTCGAGAATGAAATTTCTTAAGGGAGAGAATTGTAGTATCCTATTTTCCCATACTAAGGGTTAGAACCTTAGAATACTTACATGAGAAATATTATTGAGAAATTAAGAAATACTTTTCATGCTCATGCATAATATAAGCATACACACATGTGATTATTGATTTTTGCACACATACAATGACTATTTAAGCACTCATTTGACACATTTCGGGGTATAAATGATTTTAATGTAATAATGATGTGAATAGTGAATATTTTGTCTTAAAAATTGATTTGGTGATTATAATTATTGATTTAGAATTTTTGGTAAAAATTGGGGAATTTTATGAGATTTTGGGTATTTTTGGACTAGGAAAAATGTCAAGTAGCAAGACAATTAATAAATGGTAATAGAAATAAGTGACAAACGGAAATAGAAATAATTGATATATGGCATTAGGATTTAATAACAAGTTTCATTGAAAATTGGGAGGCAATTGGATTAGAAATTGGAGACAATGCACTAATTAGCAAAAAGGGACCAGGTGGAACCATGGGGTGGTGACAAGTGGCAAGTGACAAGTGACAAGTGTCACTTGCCTTACCACATCTCACCCATGGCATTCACACCTAGTGAAAGACTAACTTAATTCTTATCTTTCACTTATTATTTTCTCTTATCTCTTCATTAATCTATTTTCATCATCTTTTTTGTTATCTTCTTCTCTCTATTTTCACCATACTCTCTTCTCCAAGCATCACACGTTGAACCTTACTCTCATCCTTCATTAGCTACTTCCATTTCATTGTCTTCATCATCTTGCCACTAGAAAACTAACCTACTCCACTCCACTGATGATGATGGTGTGACATGAGGAATTAGTGTTTCTTAGATATTTTAAATGTGCTTTAAGGAAAGCAAGTAAGTTATACATAAATCTTCATGGATTGTTGTAAATAAGCCAAATATGGTGATTATTTTGAGATTAAATGATTATGAAAATGGTGTTGAATAAATATGTGTCGTGAATGAATAAATGGACATATTTATGTCATGTTTTTGTATATTGATAAGTAATAAATTATGAAATGTTATAGGATGATATTTTGAGATTAAATGATAATGAAAATGGAGATTAAGAGTGATGATATGTTACTAAGGAAATGAGAAGGTTTATGTCATATTTTTATGTTATGATGAGTAATAAATTATGAGTTGTATTAAAGATGTCTTTGAGATACATTGTTTATGAAAATGGTGTTATAATGAAAGTTGAAAGTTGATGAATATAGGTTGAACTCAATTGACAATAATTCAAAATAAACAAAACTAAACAAGAAATAAATCAATTATGCAATTAATTCCAATAATCAATTTCGGAAATATAAACAAGATAGCAATTGCAACACCAAATCACAAAACAACCTAAAAACTACCAATTGAGAGAAAGGAGATTTTATCCGACTTTAATAAAAACCTAATTAATTATGAATTTATTCGATTACCAGTTCTATACAGTCCTAGGGTTGATTACCCTCTCTCGAGTTATAATCATTAACCCTAATTATTAACTCTACTCAGATTATGAGAAATTACAACCTCTCGATTCACAATTTATCCCAAAACCTAAACTACATCTTAAGTTGTCCGATAAATTATTGAAAACCTATATAAGATCTCTCATTACACAAATTTACCAGTTTGATTCAATTCTTCATTGATTAAATTACCTAACTCTCGTTAGCCCAATTTAATGAGTTTCACTCAGTTTACCCTCTCAGTTTGTTACTAAATTATGAAGTGTAGAAATTAAATCACAAACAATTTAATAAAACCACAACAATCAAATTTCATTAATATCAAAGACAAAATTCCCGAAGGTGAGTTTAAACAAGTCCTCAACATTTAACAAATCTATCATCTATGGCTATCTCAAATTTTATACAATCATAAAGAATGAAATAAAACCAGAAATATAATTACAATGGAATGATAAAGGCAGCAACGGCAGGAAACCTCCTATTCTGGGAAGTACTTTGCGTAGGCTTCGTCTCCACGTCTCTCTTCCTTCGTTTCCTTCCTCAATCTATCGATAAAACTCTCTAGGGTTAGGGATTGTGGCTGTTGCAAAAGCTCCCATATTTTATTCTTTATGTTCTTTAAAGACCTTGGCATCCCTAGAGTTTTTCTGGGGTTGATAGGGTTTAAAAAATCCCTAGAAACTTGACTTTTCCTCTTGTGTGTGCGTCTGCCTGATGTAGGCCACGATCGTGGCCCTGCATGTCATGTTTGTGGCCAGCATCAAACTTTTCTGTCACGGTCGTGGACCAAATGCCACCAAATGCCACGATCGTAGGCTGGGGCAGTCTTCTGTCACGATCATGTCCCTTAGGCCACGATCGTGGTCTATCTCACATGTTTCTGTCAAGATCGTGGCCTATTGTACCATGATCGTAGGCAATGGTTTCAACCTAAAAGTCTCTGAACTTCTCTATTCTTCAACGTTGACCCTGAAACACTAACAAATACATCAATGTACCTCAAAAACATAATATTTAAGCTCAAAGACTTATACTAACCTATAAAAACACTTAAACACATAAACTAACATAATTCTAACCTAAACACACACTAAACACTCAAATTAACACTTCATACATAATAAATTAAACCCTAAAATATGGTTCAAATCACACGTATCAAATATTAACCTTGACCTATGCTCAATATGTGTAATTCCTTTTTGATCGCAAATACTTCTTTACGTAAAAGCTTTATCCACTCTCACCTTCTTCCCTTTCTTTGTTCTTTTCAATAGTACAAGAACGTATGATTCTTTGATATTTGTTAACGTTACTTGACTAAAGGGAGAGGGAACGGTTTTGTTAATTAACTCTAATTATTCTAATTTCCTTTATAAGCCAAATAATCATTATTTTGGGCCCACTTCATATTATAACACCATTTTACTGCTTAGGGTGGACTATCTAGAACCTAATTCATATATATATATTATAGGTCTATTGGATAAAAAAATTAATAAACTCCTATATTGGACTTGCACATATAATTATTTAGTCAATTGGTACTATTTGTGTTGTACAATTAGCTGAGACAAATTATTATGCACTTATCCTAAACACATGTAAAGATTTAATTGGTTAATTGACACTATTTTTTTACATTTACATGATATTCCAAATGGTGCATTGGCATAAATTCTTCCTTGGCAAGTAATTTGGATAGGTTAATAGTGTCATTTAGGCACAGTTTTATGTTTTCTTGAATATAATAGTAAGGGAAGATAGTTTTATCATATTTATTCTTTTGATAGTTTTATCATATTTATTATTTTGATAGTTTTATCATATTTATTCTTTGATCTTTCTTTTTCTATTTGACGAAATATTACACAACTTTGTACATTTCATGTGAGGAACCAATAAGAAAGAATTTCGATGACATAGGAGGAGATTGAATTGCTCTTATTTATATTAGTTAAATCTTGTTATTTTTATATATTTGAATCACTACGATTGAATTGCTCTTATTTATATTAGTTAAATCTTGTTATTTTTGTATATTTGAATCACTGCCCATTTACAAGCTTCTCCTTGTATGATTTTTAGTAGATAATATACTCATTTATTTTTTCCAAGCTATCTCTTTTGTTTTCTTTCTCAAATAAGAGACAACATTACAATAATGTTGGGGTCTTTCTTTTAAATTGAAGAATCCTTCACTGTGACTGGGATTTTCGTTTAAGTTTGTGCAATGTAACCAAGTTGCTTTATTATCTCTACCTGATCTAAAGAAAAATAAAGTATATATTTTGCTTTGATTTCTATTTTATATTTTATGAGAGCAATTATGTTCTCCACCGTTGCCATTGATTTTATATCTACAAATTTTTATTGAATTCTTTTAGTGTAGGGATAACAAGGTTAATTTCTTCTAGTATTTTTTTTCTTCTTAATATTTTATGTATGCTTTCATCTTTTTCTTTTTGTTAGTCACTTTTCTCTTTTACAATTAGAAAACTCTCACAGTATCTCTTTTGCTATTGCCAAAGATTACTCTCCACTACACAATGATCTCTATTTTTGGTGCTCCTGCTTCATTGATACGTAAGCCATAATCCTACTCATACCTTAATTACCTCAAGCAAAACCCAGTTATAGGATCTACTTATTTTTCTTTATTACTCAAAAAAAGGAGCAAAACTTTTTCAATTTCTACATCTTCTCTATTTAAGGTTATTTTTGGGTTTAGGTTTAACAAAAACAAGTGACCTAGATCTTTCTCTATTTTTTTAGTCATTTAACTATAGTCTAATTATTTGTGTAGAGATTGTTGGGTTTCTGAGAAATTTTGATATTTACTTAAAAACACAAAAATATTTGATGTTAGAGGAAGTTCTTCGTGAGTTCTTTTTGTTTATAGTGTTCATATATATATATATACTGTTTAGGATTGTGTTTTAACATTCTGTGGAAGCCCAATTGCTTTTATTTATTCATATTAGGCTTTGGTATTGGCCTTCAGTCAGTTGCAAAACAAGGTTTGCAGTTTTATTGGTTCAAATTTTGGACCATCTAAATTTTATTTTACGTGTGGGCGTTGGTATTTGTGATTTTCATAACCGTTTATTATAGGCCCTTTTTAGGTTTGTATATCAATCCTTATTTCCTTTTTTGAGTATTATTAGAGTTATTTGGGGACTTATTGGGCTTGTCTTTTATAGTTTGTGTTGGATGTTAGGATAAGGAGTGGTGACTTTAACTTATAATGATAAATCAAGGACTGGTCCTTCGGTGAGTTTTAGGTCTAATAGAAAAGAAGATGATGACAAATTACAAATAGATTCTTGGAACATCGAAACCTTATAGGGAAGTCTTTGGAATTAATGGGTGTTTAAGACAAATATATGATTCATATAGTGTGCATCCAGGAGACAAAGTGGACGAGGGCTAAAGTGAAAGAGATTAATAGGTTTAAACTTTGGTATTCAAGGTGATTGAGACAAAGAAACGAGGTAGGTATCTTAGTTTTCAAGGAACTCATGCATCATACTATAAAGAGGAGTAATAATAGGATTGCGTCTTTAAAGATTGTAATGAAAGGTGTTGTTTTCAATATAGTTTGTGTTTACGCACCCTAAGTAGAATTGGACAAAGAATTTAATTAGGAAGAGTTAGATGAGGTGATTCAGCAGATCTCCCCTGACTAGAGAGTTATTTTGAGAGAAGACTTTAATGGTTTTATAGGGGAAACCTGGACAAATATGCATTGACTCGTGAGGTTTTAGGTATGGTAATATGGGACTGCTTTATTAGATTTTTTAATAGCATTTGATTTGGTGATCACCAACTAATTTTTCAAGAAAAATGAGGAGCATTTGATGACTTTTAAGAGAAGAACCATGAAAACTCAAATTGACTACTTCCTCGTAAGGTAAAGCAATTGACCTAGTTGTAATGATTGTGAGATCGTACATAAAGCTTGCTTGTCAACTTTACATAGATTATTAGTTATGGATCTTATAATTAATGGAGAAAGAAGGGAAGTCCTAGGAGGTGTACCAAAGTTAGATGGTAGAATTTGAAAGGGGATATGGTGGAACAGCATTCGGATAGAGTATTAGACAGAGAACAATAGAAATTGGAATGAGATGCTAATTATATGTGGGAGAGAGTAACAACTCTTTTTAAGGAAAGAAGCTAAAGAGTTCTTGGGTGTTTCTAAAAGGCCTAGGGGTAGTAAGATGGAGTCTTGGTGGTGGAATGAAGATGTGTAAGAAAAGGTTAAGATCAAGAAGGTTGCCTATAAAGATCTATTAGATAGCAGCAGAGAGGTAGAGAGGGTAGTCAACTAAGAAAGTTACAAACTGGTAAAGAAAGAAGTGAAGAAGATAATCTCATAAGCTAAAAGCAGAGCTTACAAGAAATTATACCAACAATTAGAAACTAAAGATATAGAAAATGATATTTTTAAGTTAATGATAACTAGGGAACAGAAAGCAAGAGACTTACATCAAGTCCATTATATAAAAGACGAAGCAGGGCGAGTGCTCATGGCTAAAAATGATATCAAAAGAAGATAAAAGAGATACTTTTATAGCTTTTTTTAAAGGTGTGAAAGATAACATCTCTTTATGTGATTTTAACATATCTAAGGGTATCGTAACTTTACTTATTGTCAACAGATCATAAGGGAAGAAGTTAAAATAGCTCTGAGGAATATGAAGTTTGGAAGGGTAGTAGAGCCTAATGAGATACCCATAGAGGTGTGGAAAAGCTTAGGCAATTATGGTTTTATTTAGCTAGTTAAGCTTTTTAATATGATCCTTAAGTTTTCCGAAATGTCGGAAAAGTGGAGACTTAGTATGCTAATTCCTCTATACAAGAATAAAGGGGACATCCAAAGTTGTAACAAATATAGAGGCATCAAACTACTTAGTCATACCAGGAAGTTATTGGAGAAGGTGATTGAGAAGAGAGTAAGAAAGGATGCATCTATTTTAGAAAACCAATTTGGTTTCACGTAAGGTAGCTCCATGACAGTAGAAATAAAGGGGAAAAGGTGGTAGGTATGAAGATTGTAGAACAAAGAGATCTACAACTTCAACCAGACCAATCAATTGGTGTCATTAATTCAATTCCTAACCAACCATAACACTCCACCTTAGCCACCAATGAAATTAGTCATACACAACTTCATTCTACCTCAAACAATAGTAAATCAACTAGTGCAGAGGGATCTATGGGTTTGTTAACCTTTAACACCTGCAAATAGCCTTATGCTTAAATATATATTTAGATATTTTAATATTTCCTTATTATTATCGATTTGTTTCAAGGTCCAATTTTAATATTATAAAAACATGTAGAGATAAAACTAGAGGTTTTAACTTGCACCGAATGAATGTTGTAATGAATAGCAAGTTGTCAATACAGATTGATACTTAGCAAGGTCTTCCTGTAGATAAGATTCAATCTACAAAATTGTCAGGTGAGATGGGGATTATTGTAAAAACAAAATTATCTTGTTTGAAGCATATTAAAGACTTAAAGGGAGACAACTTACTTGAAAATACTTCTGATAAAGTTACGGTAATTTTCCAATATATTTAACTATATACAATATTGTTTCAATTATTTAAAGATTAACTACACTTATTGCTCACAGTTGAAATTGAATATTGTCGATATTAAGAAATCTAATGTTTTAAACTATATGACTTCATTATTGAAACAAAGGACCAGGGATTATCGTTATAAGTTGCATCGGTATCATAAATCTTTTCCTTCTAATTTAGAGGCATAGAGATATATTCCCTAATGAATGTCTCAAGAAAATTGGAATAATTTCTATTACTATTGGGCTAACCCCAAAGTTCAGGTTTGTTTTCTTTTCCTTCACATTTTCTTCCATTCATCTTGTTAGATAATTTAATGACTACCTAATCTTTTTTTATTTATTTAGGAAAATTGTTTCTACGACTTAGTCTGCAGCGGTACCTTGAACAACCCCAGGTCCAATAGAAGCAAGCCCAACAGCTAAACTAGTAGCAATAACGAAAGCAGCAGAAATCGATGGATTCATGAAAAGTTCCTCACACCTTCATAAATCAATGGTTAATGATATAATCAACCAATAAATTATGAATTCATTATTTTATTCCATTAATAAGATTTTTGGAGAATCTAACAAAATCGAATGCTAATACCATTAATTATTAAATTAATTGATCAACTTACTATCAAACATGGATTTTGGACTAACAAATTTTCTTTGATCAGTGGTCGATAGTATACTTTGAATCGGAATCGGGGGCTGATCGTTTCTACCAACTTTTTGCCCCAATTAATATGGTTTTTATATTTGTCTTCTTTTCCTTCACATTTTCTTCCATTCATCTTGTTAGATGATTTAATGACTACCTAATCTTTTTTTATTTATTTAGGATAATTGTGAGAAGGTGAAGGTTAATAAAGGAAAAATGAAAACATCTCACAATCAAGGGTCCAAATAATTTGTAATCATCCGAAATGAATATATAAGATCTTTGTTTACAAGTTATAATTATATCAATAAACACTATATTATTTATTGTGACTTGTATTTTTCTTTCATAAAATAAAGTGAGAAGGAACTGCATGAATAAGAGTGTGATAGGATCACACTGTACAAAGTCATTCACTATAAAGAGGGTCAAGGGTAGATGTCAAAAGAAGCAGAAAATAACTATGTAAGTATAAAAATTTGTTTAATATTTAAGTTTATTTATTAATGTAATAGTAAGCAATAATATTTGGATTGAATATTGGTTTTGTTTTTTTAATTTTAGAATAAGATGCAAAAGTCATTAGAGAAATCATTGTTTGAGGGAAATGAGGTCAATGTAGAAGCCATTTGCAATGCCGTGCTTAGTACACGTTCTGGCTATGTCAAGGGTCTTGGCTTTAGCCCTAAGCTAAATATTTCAACCTCATCACAAAAAATAGTCATTTATCAACTTTAAGAGGAAAACAAGATGCTTAAGGCTGAATTACAACATCCTCGAGCAAAATTAGCCAAACATGATAAGTTATTTAGAAAAATACTTAGTCCAGATTATGATAGCAATGAAGATGAAAGTGTCTGGTATTAATTACATCTCTTATTAAAAAAATTCAATCCTTATTTATATTATAATTTAAATTTAACAATTCTCTTGGATTACATAATTGATGAAGATGCAACTGCTGAGTGATTATGCCATGAATGGTAACTTTATGTGATGTTTGCTTTAATTAAAACATATTGTTTCAATAATTACAATATTTTTAGTATATTTGAACTAAACTTTTTGGATTATTACATATTCATCGATATGGACAAACTTAGCTTGTTGTTTTAGTTATGTTTTAATACTTTTGTAATCTCATAATTTATAACTTGCAAACTGGTCTCTATATTTTTTATTTTGTCTATAACAATTGTTGAACTTGTAATTAAAATCTTGTATAGGAAGAATATTCTTTTTGTTGGTATAGTTTAATAACATTTTACTTTTAATATAAAATGCTTCAAAGTATCAATTATTTTTGTATAATTTTTTATAATAAATTAACAATAAAAATATATCGATACATTATATACAATAATATGGATTACAACTGTAAAAAGTAATTTATTCCAAAATTTTATAATATTTGGTTAAAACGTAGCTAAACAATTTGGCTACATTTTATAAAACGTAGCTAAAAACTTTTGACTACATTTCTGCAAACATAGCTAAAAACTTTTGACTACGTTTCTGGAAACATATATAGCTAATTATATTCATCTATATTTCCACAAGTATAGCTAAAAACTTTTTCCTCCGATCTTGAAAACGTAGTTAATAGGTTTAACTATGAAAAAGAAGCGTAGCCCTATTGGCGACGATTCAGTGTAGCCAAAAACTATTAGCGATGATTACCGAAAATGTCGCCTATAGTTTTCAGCTACAAAAATTTGGCGATATTTTTTACAATGAAACAAAATCGTAGTTAAAAACTATAGGCGACGCTTTTATACCTTTAGCTATGATTTTTTTGTAGCCAAATGTAAACTTTGTTGTAGCATCTACCAGTTAGGGATAAGGTTGCATACTTTTAGACCTCCCCAGGCCTACATTTAGCAAGACTTTTATTGAATTATTGTTGTTGTTACATTATTTTGTATATAAATGATTTCTTCTTCTAGCATAATTTTATATAATTGTTTTATTAATATTACTTGATATTGAATTTGATAATTATTTTTATAGTTACGAGAAATTATATTTATTAAAAATTTTCATTATTTAAGTTATTTAAAGACAGCATTAACCAGTGTTTAACTTTGACTCAAGAGTTATTGATTTTGCTTTAGCCAATGTTCAATTTTTAATAATTAATTGTGTTTATCTTTGAGTCCAAAATCTTGTACGTCTTTTAATGAGTAATCTAAATTCAAGAAATTTAGCTTTATATCAATAAAAATTGCATACAAGAGTCATAAAAATGTAATTTTTTTTAATAATAAAATTTTGAAAGTAAAAATAGATTAAATTTATAAAAAAATATGGAAAAACTTTTTTAAGATAAGGAATTTATAATTATTATCCTTTGAATACACATTTAATAAGTATAAGTAAACAAACAAAATATCAAATTACTCCATCTAAAGCTAAGTATAT
>JAOTJB010330019.1:0-13399 GCA_027123815.1 Erythroxylum minutifolium
ATGCAAAAGCTCTCTCCATTGTGTTCTTCACGTTCTTTAAATACTTTGTGTGTCTTGAGCAGCCCTAGGGTTTTTCTAGGGTCGAAACGGTCCAAAAATCCTCAAAACTTGATGTTTTCTCCTGTTTGCTCGTCTGTCATGATCGTGGCCAGCATCAAACCTTTCTGTCATGATAGTGGCCGAAATGCCACGATTGTGGGCTATAGTAGTCTTTTGTCACGATCGTCTCCTTTAGGCCAAGAGGCTCACATGTTTCTGTCACAATTGTGGCCTATTGTGCTATGATCGTGGGTCGTGGTTTTAGCCCGAAAGTCTCTGAAACTTCTCCGTTCTTCGATGTTGACCCTGAAACACTAACAAACACTTCAAGGTACCTCAAAAACATAATATTTAAACTTAAAGACTTATTCAAACCCATAAAAACAGTTAAACACATAAGCTAACACAATTTTAACCTAAACACATACTAAATACTCAAATTAACACTTAATACATAACAAATTAAACCCTAAAACATCATCCAATTCACACCTATCACTTGTAATCAAGTAATTAACAACATAACACTCTAACCAACTAAATACTCATAACTCAAATAAGAAAATTCAATGTTCATAGGTATATAATGAAATTTAGAATATTCTACAGGCATTTAAACTATTGAATGTCCCTAATAGATGAGTTATAATCTCCTAAGTGTTTACTAAAATGATACCTATAAACATTATTATGAACTCATCAGTTAGCTTTATAGTTAATAACATAATATATACAAACTCAAGTCTCAATTGAATTTAAAAAACTTAAATATATGATATTTCTAAAATAAAACACTGTATAAATAAAATAGTAGAAACGCTATTTTACCTCTATTAAGTGCAAATACTCTAATTTGATAATTTTCTCATAAGGTATCACTCATTCTTAAACTTACCATAGGCTTGAAGACATATCTTTTGCTAAAGTAAATATATATTGATATAAGTAAAAATCAAAAGGACTTTAAATAGGGATGTGAAAGGGCGACACCAAGTTTTTTACTTGAGAACCTGGTGATCCACCTCCTCATATTTTTTTAAAACTCCTCCTTTTCCTTCCATTTTTTAAGTGTAAGAATCCATTTCAATTTATTTTCGAAAATTTATCTTTTTTATACATATTATTTACATATTTTACAAAACAATTCTCCCTTTTTTAATTGGAACAAATTTCCCCTTTTTCACATTATCTTTGTCATACAAATTGTCATCTCCCTCATACTTGTTTCTTTTCATACTATATTCAATAACTACATTAAATCACAAGAAATAGTTTACGAATCAATAATTAAAGAGTATTTATTTAATTTTATTTTAGGCTTAAGGTTCTTTAGAAATGTTTACAAAGAAAAAGGCTAAATTTTCAATTTAGGCTCACTAATTAATTAGTGTCTAAAAGGTAGGTAATTTGTCCCAAGATAAATCCTAAGTACCTTTATCATTTTAATGCTTATATATGTTTTACATGTATTCTTAGAAAGAAGAATTTAAGTTCTAGAAATCTAAAATTAAAGAAATATTCACATGAGAAAGAAAAATTTTATACAAAGTCTCAATTCTTCATGGGATCACTTAAGTTAAATCAAATCATAACCCTTTAACAAATTCAATTTCATAGTACTGACAAAGTCAAGATTTGCATAATATTCACCTAATCATATTATGTATCTAATTTTTAACAATTAATCTCAGCTAAGAATCATGCATAAACTCATGCTATCAACGTAAAGTAACTAATGATTTCCTAAGTGAAATGTGCTTGTTTAGGTAAAGGAAAGGCACAGAACGTGTGAGTGTGCTTGGTGATAAAGTTGCTTAATGGTGAGTGCATTTTAAATGTATTTTATGAAAATGATTTCTATTATAGAAGTGAATATGGATTATGAGTTTTATATGAATGATGCATTATAAGTGAATATTGCTAGTACAATTTTATGTTTTTAGCAATATATGAATTGAAGTTTGAAAATTAAATCTTATATGATTTCAGTTTATATTGAGATGATGTTATTGGTTAATAAAAAGGAAATGGTTTTTAGCTTATGGTATACAAATAGGTTGTGTATATATTAATATACGAGTGTATAATGGTTAATCTAGTATAGGTAAACGATAAAGAACTAGCTCTGTAACTAGTGACATATAGCAGTTAATCTAGTACGGGTAAGCAATATAGGACCAGCTCCGTAACTAGTGGTTGATCAGTTGCGAGTAAGCGACGCAGAACCAGCTCCGTAGCTACTAATGTATAATGGTTATCCTAGTGCAGGTAAGCGATGTAGAACCAACTCCGTCACTAGTGATTAACCAGTCACGGGTAAGCGATGCAGAACCAGCTCTATGACTTTATACCTGAGAGTGCCATATGGCAAAGAAGTTAGTGATAGGTTATGTTGTGTAAGAAATTTATGACATTTTTAATGTTGTCACTATTTATTTGAAAAATGATTTGAAAAGCTTGACTTCGGGAAGAATATATGTTTTATATTAAATATTGAATTATACAAATTGAGATGAATTTGTTTTAGGGAGATTTAAATAATTAAATATGATTTGAATAGAAATTCTAGCACTCACTGCTCATTTAGCTCACTCTCTCTTTTTTGGTTTTAAATGAAACCTCCCAGATGCACGCTTAGGGGCTTCAGTAGTAGGGATTCCACCACACGATTAGTCAACTTCGTTGCGTGCTATTGTGTAGGCATTTTTGCCTTGTAAATTTTTTGGGAACATTTGCATTTTCATGAAAATGTTTTGGACTATATTTTGAATAAAGAATGCAAGTATATGAATGTTTTAAAGTTAAATGCATGAATATGTTTGAGTTTTATTTTTATGATTATTGAAGTGATTATTGAGATTGCTTGTGAATAGACTTAAAGTCCAAAATTTGTAGTGGGGATTTTGAGACGATTATAGAAGTGTTTTGCACTTTTATAGGACTTTTGAAAATTTTAGGTAGGTTAAAATATAGTTGTTTTGTTTTTGAAATTTTAATAAAAATGATTTAAAAACTCCACTTTTTATGTCTTTTTATGATACATTAAAAATTTTCAATTAAAAAGGCAATAGGCTTAACTCCACGGGAACTTTTTAACTGGATCAGATATCGACTGGAGGGTCACCGTGGGGTGCCAAGCAGGCTGTCTAGTCATTTAATTTCAAGATAGGAGTCTATCAATTATAGCCACCAAAAACATTAAAAGGATAGGGCACAATGTTTTCAGGGGGATTATGGTATGCTATCACTTATGATAGCTTTGTAAACTTAGAGCGAGAGGTATGGTGACATGTATTCAGAAGCTCAATAGACATTTATTATGTATTATGATGTTTATGGGGTTATCCATCCCATTCATATATGTCAGGCACCAGACTATATATGGGGGCATCTAATTTGTGTGGAGAATTGGCTTCAAGAAATCCCATACAAAAATACTTATAATCTAGAGTGGAGAAGTTATTATGAATTTGCATGGAATGATTACATTTCATTTAGATTTTCATAACAATAAAAACAAGTGGAGAATCAACATCTTGAGAATTTCCTTCATTTGTTGCTTTAATCGAGGTTGCCATCTACAAAACTAAAAGGATATGTCTTTTATTTGGATATTCTAAACTAGATTTGAGAGAACATATGAATATCATAACATTATAGAGTGGACAAGAACTAGAGGTTAAAGAAAAGGAGGAAGATACAGTTTAAAAAGAGAAGGAAGAGGAAACAAAGGGAGACAAAAAGGAGGAGCCAAACAAAGAGGGTAACTTTTCAAAATTTATACAAATTAACTCTAAAATGTTATTTTTATCGATGTGATTAATAAATAGACATCTATATAGTATTTAGTATATATGCTACATTAGAAAAATAACCTTTTAACATGATTTATACAAAATTTAAAATTTTGAGTATTAAATTAAAGATTCAAAATATTTGATATTAAATTTAAAAATTTTCAAAATTTAGATACTGATAAATATATTATCATTATCCTCTTAAGTTCACACTTCTCCATTAATAAAATATAAAACCTACCACCCAAAATGAATGATGCCTTAGCCTCAAGGTGTTAAAACATGTATAATTTTCTTCATCTCTATCATTTTATTGTGATGGCTAAGTCTCATATTCCAATAATCAACATCTTTTTACTCCAAGTTTCTCTTTATAGCCCTGACCCATCATTATTAATTAACCTTAAGAAAACCCTTTTATTGTCCACTTTAATAAGGCTAGATTCATTAATTGTTAGTAGGTTTTTTATTTCCTTATCTCAAACCTCTTATAGCTTCAATAAGCTTAGTAGAATCACTTTTTATAAGCACACTATTAAAGATTATTGTGATACATTACTCAGTCCATACTATGAAATTTATTAAGAGATCAAATGTTTTTGTGTTTTCAGAATGAAATTCAAATTAATGGAGTCAAAAGCCTTATGAAAAAAAATCTTAATTGCACAATTCTTGTTAAAGTGTCATTATAGTTCTTAAATAAATATTTAGTAAGCAATAAGTTTTCTTCAATTTGTCTTTATTTAATGAAGGCCCATTGTGAATGACTAATGTATTTATCCAAAACCATCTTGATTTTAGAAGCAAAGAATTTGGATATGATCTTATAAATTATGTTGCAGCAAGAAATTGATCTAAACTCTTTTAAAGAATTTGGAGTAGGAACCTTAAGGATGAGATTAATAAATGTCTAATCGTGTTCCCTTAACAATTTTCCATGACTGAAAAACCTTTAGAGTTGTTACAGTGATTATGAACTTAATATGATTCTAATATTTTTGAAAGAACAAGGCACTTAAACAATCAAGACTAATGGTTTTGTTAGAATTTTAGTTCAAAAGTGCTACCTACTATTAGTAATATTAAAAGGACTAAGTAAGAGATTAGCTTCTTAATCAATAATTTGTTAATGGATAAATGATTAAAGAACTTACACTGATGAAGTATAATTAGTATAAGTGTTAAAAGCGTTTGAGAAGTAGGAGAAATTCTCCTATAACAAGTTATTTTGTGATTCAATTAGATGACAATTCTCCTTCTTCAATGGGTCAATTTTATTATAATTCCTCTTTAAGAGCATAGATTTATAAAAGAAGTTATTATTGCTATCTCCTTCCTTAAGCAACTGAATCCATAATCTTTGCTTTAGCAGGGAGAAGTTAGCTTCCAGCCTAATTTTAGTTAATAAGAGTAATTTTTTCTTCTTCTTATTTACCTAAATCAAAAGGGGAATGGTAGAGATAGGTTTGTTCTCTAACTAGCTTCTCCTTATCACCATTGATAGCTTGAAGAGTGTTATTGTACTTCCTACTATTGAGAAGCTTAAGCTCTTTCTTTACCTTTTATAGTTTTCTCATACATGTAAATTTTTTTTGCCTTAGGATTTATAACTTGGGACCTTATTGATTGCTTCTTCCAAGTTCTCTATATTTTGAAAGGGCTATTCCTTTTATAATTGGTGATATGATATTGCACCATAATGGAAGTACGGTTTAAGAATAAAGGGCTGCTAAATCAAGCCTTACTTTCTAGCAAATTGGTAAGCCATTATGTGTTAACCAACGCTTTATCAAGCTTTTTCCTTGATAGCCATCCCTATTTTTATTTTGTATTTCAAGTATAAATGTCCCTCCATTTTTAAGTTAATCACCTTGAGTTTGCTTACAGAATCACAAAATTCATATGTATAATTCTTAAGCCTTATATTTCCTTATGCTTTTAAAAGATGAATGATACTATTGAAGTTGCCAAGAATGATTTATGAGGAGTTCATAGTGGATACAATTTCTTTTAGTTTTCACCATAAATGGATTTTTTAAAAATTAAGGTTATATGCATAGACAAATGTGACCTAGAGATAGATGTCCTCCTATAAAATTCTTATCTGTAAATGAATAAACTGATAAGACATGATTGTGTGAAGAACTTTAATCTTATCTAGAACAAAAGCAATTAATATGTAACGAGATTGGTGATTAGTAATAATAGGCCAACATTTCCTCAAGAAGTTTTGATTCCTACAAGCATTCTCTTTAAGCTTAATGGTAATTGCTTAATTAGATATACCTATGTAATCTTGATGGAGGGCATAGATATTTTAGATTAATCACTATTTCAGCCTTCACAACTAATTTATCTTAATGGTTGAAAATCCTCATAAATGAACCTCAAAGGCCTAGCATTTTATTCACATAAACTTCTTCTTGATAGTTAATCACATTCTTCATTTAGTTGAGTAATTTAGCTACTTTTATAAAATCTTATTTAATTTAATTATTTTTTAAGGTTTATAAATTTTATTAGTTGCAGTCCTAGTGGGAATGATAACTTGGAATTCTCTGGGTTTAACTTATTATGTTTAATTCTGTGAACATAAAAATTTGAGTGATTAGGTTTTTAGCATTATTGTCAGGGATTATTTTAATTACTATTTTTAATTATATCTTTCTTTTATTCTTATCTTATATAATTCATTTTTAGGTATTTTATGAAATATAAGAGATCTAATAGCACAAACTTGGATTATCTACTTTATATTATCCATGAAATTGAGCAAATGTTAGATAAAACAACACAAGAACGAGAAAAAAGATGGTTGTAAATAAAAAAAATGCTAGAAATATTCGCATTAATGGTGGCAACAATAATGTCATTATTGGTATTTAGGAGTAACAACCACCTATAATTCATTTAGAAAGCACCTAGATTCCTATCATTAGTGCTAGTCCTTCATGTTTTAAATTGAGTCAGAGGGCACAGAATTTTAAGTTTGAACAATTCCATCTTCACTTGCTACTAAGTTTTAGTGGATTAAATGGGTAAGATAAGATCACTTTTATTAAATAAATTTATTATATGATTAAAACACTTTCTTTGAATGTTCTTATTATAGGAAATCTATGTATGAGATATTTTCGTTATTGTATGAGAGATAGAACAAGGAACTAGTTGCTCTCAATTGATGTGGACTCTTTTGAGAACTAAAACAATATATAAATGATGCCTTTATGTTACAATTCTTTCCTCCTTATAAGGCTGCCGAATTAGAATGCAAATTTAAGGTTTAAACAAAAATAGGGAGAAGCATTCTATGAAGCTTAGGAGAGATATCAAACTTTACTTAGCCAATACCTATAACATTAATATTCTTTATAACTGGTTATGCAATTTGTTTAAATATCATAACTTAGTTGATACTGCAGTAAGAGGAACAATCTTAGAAAATTTTTTGGGAAAGTTAAAGAATTCATAAAATAAGGTTAAAGGGGGAAACGAAGAAGATTCTCTTTATGAGGTTTAATCATCTATAGAATTGGTGTTACAAGTTGTAGATATTTTTAAATAGATGAAGATCTTGATAAATTAAGATATGGGAAAAAAGGAGGCATGTTATCAATGTGGTATCCTTATTTTACATAAATGAATGTGGAGCCTATCTCAAATTACTATAAAGATGCAAATTGCACGACTACTTATAGGAGAAACTAGTTATTAAGAATGATCGTCACCCAAATTTCTATTGGAATGAGCAAGGAGTTGGAAAATGTAGACTTATAGGACCACCTAATTCTAATAATAAAGACCTTCATTTTAATAATCATCATCTTCATAGGATATAGGGATAGAAGAGATGTTTAAGCAATGTATATCTTTTATTAATGTGAAATTAGATGATTTAGGAAAACTTGAGTCTTATATGTACTTACTTGATAAGATGGTGCAAATTAAATTCTACATTCGTTCACAATTTGGAGATGCAAATAAACCAAGTATTTAAGATGATAGGTGAAATAAGTTAAAGTAAGCTTTATAATAACATAAAGGTAAACCTAAAAAGAATGTTAGTTATCATATTTAGGGGTGGAAAAAACACTCAATGCTATAGACAAGCATTATCCAGAATAATTAGGCGTAAAGTGTCTGTAGGTGGCTTTTTAAGTCCGCCATCAAATCCCTAGAATTTAGTTAGATAGGATTAGGACCTGCCTTTTGTTACCCATGGCTAGGGAATCCACTCTTCAAGATCTAGATCCCATGCTTCGCTTTGGGTATGTTAGGGTAGGGGTAGGGTGATTGTTGGTATTGCCTCTCCTTCCATTAGTAGGGGTTCCTCCAGTCTCCAGTCCCTACCTACTGGTTGAGGGAGTAGAGAGACGGAATCCATATTAAAGAAAAGCACATGCAAAAGTCTAATAGGCCTAAGGAAGAGGATAAGGTGATGAAAATTTAAAGGCCAAAAAAGGTTAACAGTATAACTCTAAAACTAATCGATATGATCGCTTTAGAAAATAAACATGATGGATAAGATGCATCTAAAGTCATTAGACCCTAGTTATTTATGTCTTTATTTTTCTCTACTTAGGAGTTTTGATCAGGTATGACTTGTGGTAGGATAATCCTAATGGAAGTGGGATTATTTATATTTAGTATTGATATTAGCTTTCATCCCTTATTTTTAGGAAGATTGGATAAGGTTTGGAATTATTTAGAAGAAAGATGTATAAGAGGTAACCATCCTATCTCCCTCTAATCTTAGTTCATTTTAAAATTTTCTAGATTCTTAAGATAATTCTTTATTTTTCTACTATATTGTCTTTTAAGAATCATCTGTAACTAAATTCTTACTTTTTAGCAAAATATTAATAAAAGTTTCATTCTTTAAGAATCGTGAGATCTAGTTATTTGTCTTTACTTTTTTGTTCTTTAGTATTTATATATATCTTATGAGATTATTAAAATTATTGTTTTCCTTGATTAATACAAAAGTCCTATTGTTGAATTATCAATCCATAATAGTTTGATTGTTCTAATGCTTAATAGCAAAATAACAGGGTTTAATATAGGATATTCTCCTTATATTATATAGATAAAAATCTAGTTTAAATAAATTAAGCATGTGTGTTGTTGGCTAAAATTGGTAGTTTCTCTATTTTTTAATGATATGAATAAATTAAATCCTAAGAGCTTGTTTATGATTATTTGTTAATGAGAGAATTAAGTAAAGTGCTTGTTTTGGTTAACGAGGAAGTGAGGATATAAAGAGTGTTAGAAATTGTTAATAACCATAATATATTTATTAAGGAATAAAAGGGTTTATCTTTGCATTAATGACCATTTTAAAGAACTAAAAATAAAATTATATTAAATTGTATTCTTGATTTTTTTTCTTTTAATCAATTTCAATCTTTGTCTTAAAGTCCCCTTCCTTTATTTTATTTTGTTAACTTTAAAAAGGAGATATATTGTACCAGTCTCAATGGATTTGACCCTACTTATTATTATATACAATTCATTTGCGATTAGAGTAATATAATATTTATTGGATTCAACACCAACTAAAATTTGGCATCATTTCTAAGGATTGTTTTCAATCCAAATTTATTTTTTATGCCTTAAAATTCTTGTGCATGTGAACTTCAACACAATTTTGGATCAAGAAAATAGTTAGGAGGCTAAGGAAGGAAACCAAATTACATGATAAGCAAGTATCTTCCTCTTCATCTCTCATACTAGAATTAATAATTGATTTGACATAATGATTTAATGATTATGAGATTAAAGATACCATGGTTAATCAAGAGAGAATCTTGAGGGAATTAGAAGCATTAGATTTGAATCAACAACCTCTTTATATCAAATAACCAAACCTAAATATAGGTTTTGAGCTTAAATATTTTCTAATTCATTTGTTGTCTATTTTCTTGGCCTTGAGAATGACGATCCTTAAAAGCACTTGAAGGAATTTCAAATGGTGCTCAAGTTTAAAACCACAAGATCTATTTAAGGAGTAAATTTAACTATATGTTTTTTTTGTACTTATTAGGTGATAGAACCAAAGATTAGATATTTTATTTGCCTTTTGGGTTCATTATAACATGGACTTATATGGTGAAATTATTCTTTGACAAATTCTTTCCTTCCTTAAGAATTGCCAATATAACAGATGAAATAAAGCAAAAAAATTTTGAGTTTATAAAAATTAGGAAAGATTCAAGAAATTATGTGCAAATTGCCCTTAACATGGAATTCTTAAACAACTCCTCATTCATAACTTTTATTAAAGATTGTTACTAATGGAAAGAAAAATTATGAATATAGCTAGTGGAGGTGCCATAGTGAATAAAATTCCTTAAGCCAATAAAGATTTAACCTCCACTTTACCTTTCTAAACAATTTAGCTTTAAATAAAACTCATCTTTAAGAAGAGTTAATAAGGTAAATGTGTCTAATCTTAAAAAAAATCTAATTAAAGAAACCTTTTTTAATAAATTCCATAGGAAAAATGCAACAAGTCAATTCTTATAAGATTTATGCTACTCTTAACCACCCAACCGATACATGCCTAATACTTTAAGATGATAGTCAAGAGCAGAATAATGTTGTTAAAGGATTTGTAGGTCCATCATAAAAGAAATATGATCCTTACTCCAACACTTATAACTCAAGATGGATGGATCACCTTAACTTCAGTTATAAAGCAAGATCATCAAATTTCCAAAATTTTTGTAATCAACCAGGGGTTCCACCATAATGGCCCACCTCAAAGTCATATATGTCTTTTTAAAAAATAGTTAAGGCAGTCATTACTAACTCATAACAATTTCAACAGGAGATAAAATCATGCATACTAAATTTGAAAATCAAACTAGTCAAGTAGCATCATCAATGAGTAAATTGAAGAATCAAAGTAAGTTACCTTCACAGCCCATCATCAATATGAAATACAATGCAAGTGTAATTACCCTGTAAAGTGGGAAATTTTAAAGGAAACTAGAAGAAGATTAGGAATAACCCATTGTTATGCCTTGTAGAAGGAGACAAAAAAGGAAGTTATGACTCCCTAACAACAATCTGATTAGTCCAAAGTGATTAATGATGAACAAATAAGAGCATTATTGACTAAACCTAATTTCCTTGAAAGATTTTGCAAATGGAGGAGAAGAAGGAAATTATTAAGACCTTTTATAAAGTAGAGGTAAACATTCCCTCACTTGATGCAATAAACCAAGAAACTCACCATGCAAAATTTCTCAAAAGAATTATACAAAATAAAGATAAACTGAAAGGTAATGAAAGGGCAAGTGTTAACTATTCTCCAAAGGAAAATGCCTCCTAAGTGCAAAGTCCTAAGTATATTTACTATTGCATGTATGGTTGATAGTGTTAGAAATAAGAAATCTATTTATGATTTTGATGCTTTAATTAAGGTCACACCTTTGTACATTTATGAATCTTTGAATATTGGTTCATTAAAAGATACATATGTGATTATCAAACTTACCGACATATCTATTATGTACCACATGGGAGAATTAAAGGATGATGTGTTGCAAGTCAATGAAATGATTTTTGCTGTTGAATTTTGTGTCCTTGATATGAAAAAAGATAATTCTCCTAAGTTTACATTTATGTTGCTAGGGAGTCCATTTCTTAAGGCATCTAGAATGAAGATTGATATGCATACTGATGTCCTCACTTTGTAATTTGGTAGAGAAATCATTAAATTTAATATTTATGAAGGCATGAGATAAATTAGTGATGTGTCACCTATTTTTGTTGTAGATTTTATTGATCTTTTAGTTCAAGAATTATTTATGTTAGATGTCGGGGAAAATGTAAAGGTGACCCTTGGCAATAACCTTATGGTAAAAAGTTTGAAAAATGTTTAGAAAGATTTTTTCATCAACTCTAACCATCAAGATGCATTCTTTGGTCTAAAATCAATTAAACTCGTATGGCATGCTACTCCTAATGTTAAATTACCACTATCTAAATTATTCCTTCTATCTTGTAGGCATTAAAATTAGAATTAGAACTATTACCCAATTGTTTAAACTATGTGTTTTTTCTCGAGAGTGAAACCCTTTTATTGATAATCTCTAACAAACTCATGACTTTGGTGGAGGAAATTTTGATATGTATGCTTAAAGTATTTAAGGAGTCCATCGGTTGGATTATAGCTAAAATTAAAGGATTTAGTCTATCCACTTATATGTTTAGTGTAACACCCCCACTACTATAAGGTACATACCGAAACACCTTTATGACATTCCAGTACATACCCTATAACAACGGCATGTTAACTACCACACTTTCACTTTATCACATGGTAATTTATCCCACTTAATCATAGCATCTACTATCATATAAGAAAGTCACCAAAATTTTAAAACAAATTTCCTCTTTTCATTTTATAAATACTGAACCTATATACATTGTAACTTTCCAAAAATTTGTACATGTACATCATCATATCCTCATACAAAATATACTACATGAAAGAGGAAATACAAAAGATCTAACTAAATCCTTCAGTCTAGCTGACCGAACTTTGAGCCATATTTTCTTCACAAAAGTACAAGAATTAAGCTTCTTGCACAGTTTCTTAGTAGATAGAATCCTTTCTGTATCCGAAGATGACAACGTGCAATTTTGGAGAGTTTTGCAAATTCAAATGAGGTAACCATCATCTATGGTTCGCCCAATTCATGCAACATATCATTTCACATAATAGATAATTCACATCATTGCATTTTTCATATAATATCACATATCACATTTTCATTTGAGAGTAAGACAACTGCTATTAAATCAATCAAACATAATCAATACAAATTATATAGAATGCACGTGTGACTCTTTTCCAAATATTACGTTGTTGTGACTGAGTGCCTAAACTATCCCATATCCATTATATATATAGGGCTTATTTATACTGTCCCTTATCTGTTGGGGATACAGGGCTTATTTTACATAGTGAGCCTTTGGCTCTTAACCACATTGGAGCTTTAAGCTCGTTTTCGATGGCTACTTAAGTCATAACTCTCATTATCTGATCATGCATTCATGTGTAGAATGCATCTATCATATTCAATTAATCATGTCATGAAGCATTTAGTTCTTCACATTCACATACAAGTAGCACTTCAATATCTCATCCATACTTCATATCATCGGACCTTCGTGTCCAGCTTTCAATACACAACATTACACATTCATAGGATAAGTCAAAACAGAATTTAACATAACAGTAATTGAGTGAGACTGTCTAGGTTACTCACCACTTGCTTCTGAAGCTATTGTCGCAAAGTTCCAGCAACGTCTGGTTGTTGACATTCCAATTGCTCCTCTAAAACAAGCAATATACAAACATCACACTATAGCATAATTATAAGTATTCATTTATGCACATGTATGTATATGAAATATGTACAATGCATATTCATGACAATCCCAGAAATCTTTCCATTATTCACATCATATAATCATACATATTTCCAAACTCACATAAGTATCATTTATACTTATGGTTTATACCTTAATAAAACCATAAAAATCAAAAT
>JAOTJB010330063.1:0-13396 GCA_027123815.1 Erythroxylum minutifolium
ATAAATCCTTCACGACATTGATAAAATTCGATACAAAATTGGAACAGCTAAAAATTAAGAATCAAAATATAAGACAAGAAAGGAAAATTAACATCAATACAAAAAATGTGTTTATAGTCTCACTCGCATGTATACATACGGTGTAAAAAGATGTTATTTTCACACTAAGCTCAAAACAAGTCAATCCTATAGCCTGCGATCCATCGGCTTTAGTAGCCAAATTCCAACTTCAGAAGCTGAAAAGGGCAAAGGGAACAAGGAAACAAACAGAATTGTCACCGATCCTTACAAGTGAAACTCGAAACTGAGTGTCACAGAAGGAGGAAGTAGCGTTTGGGGAGAGAAAATCCAGGAACATAAAAGAGGAGGGAGGGAGAGAGAGAGAAGCGTTTTGCTTTTCCTCTGCTTTTCAACGTATAGTTTTAAAAGTACTGCTTAACACGAAGTGAAATCATAAAAATGCACAAGTAACTTAAAACCCATGTTCTTGGTACTCTCGTTATGTCATTTTATCAAACAGTTAGGAGATGTAAGTAGTATACAGAGAGCGATAAAAAGAAAAAACCTGGAAATGGAATCTGAAGATCAAGATTGCAGAGGGTGCGTCCCTCCTCGGACTTCTCGCGGCCCTTTTGGATCTGAGGTGTTCCTTCACCAAAGGGACTTCCTGGGGCCCTTTCAGTACTCAATCTTCTGAAATGTAAATAAAAGACACAAAACCAAAAACTGAAAAGTCAACGATTCAAATCTAGGGTTCCGAGCTTTTGATCAAAGCGACATGGCGTTGGAATGGGTTGTGCTAGGCTATGCCGTAGGCGATCACCTCACAATCCCAGGCGTCGACGGTCCCCGCAAGCGTATATTGGTTGTATCGAAGAAAAGGTATATTGGTTAAATTAAATATATATTACTTAAATTGAATATTAGTAACTCTAAAATTTTAAATAAAGTTTTTTATAAAATTAATATTTATATATACATATGTGTGTTAGATGTGAAAATAAATTCACATAATCAAAATATTATTATCTTTTGATGTATTATTAAGCACGGGTTAATATATATTATAAAAAATAATATATTATAAAAATGATTCATTAAAATATAAAATAAATAATATAATATAATACAATTATTATAATATTATATTCATTAAAAACGTTGTGGATAAAAAAAAACTATTCCCTTGGAAAAGGAATGAACCAAAACTCTAATTATCACAATGCTTTAACTAGATTTGTTGGCATTACAGATTCAAGGTTAAGCTATAACCTATGTTACATACAACACTCCCTATTTTCTCCTGATAGTCCCCAGAAAACATCAAGCCTGAATCAAATTATTCCCATTGTAAAGCTCCTTTCCTTCTTCTTTCTGGTCACTAACTTAACCAAATGCAACACCTATTTTGACACACATAATCTTACATCTCCTGCATACGACCCTATAATTACAAAGCTATTCACTACAATGCTTTGTGTCTGTTGAATGACTTTGTAGAACAAGCAGCACCATTCCAACCCAGTATTTAACCATAACCACAAGCTGATAAAAATGGAGGCTGATGATCCTCTTAAGCAATCAAGGTATCTAAAATGGCTGATTTATGCCTTTTATTCCTTTGGTCGTGCTAACCAGAGAGAACTTAGAGCTCGAAGCCTAGAGAAATAGTCGGTTATGGCGAGAATTGCACGAGCAGATTGCCGGGTTGTCAATATTCGGTGCATTTGTTCTAGTGTTTGCTGCCTCAGATTGTCAGCCTGACCAATGCCAAGACAAAAAGACAGGTGAAGATTGGTGCAGTAAATAATAGGATTCCAAAAATAGAGGTAAAGCAACAATTGCGATGACTGGTCTGTTTGATGTTTAACATGCTGGTAACTATGAAAATAACATAGAAGTTCTTATGCTTCTGAATGTCTTTGTTCTTTTGGAGTTATTATTTTTTGACAGCTATCGTGAAAAAAAAAACTTCCAAATCAGAATTCTCTTTCTCCGTAAACATCCAAAGCAAATGAGGAAGCAATTAAGACATTACAAGGATGCTTTTATTCCAACATCTGAAGTACTTGGTGCCTGGTTATCAGTATGGATTTCAACAGTAAAAGACACCTTGCACAGCAGTTTTAGGAATCCAATATTCTGGACGTACAACATAAAAAGACGATAAAGATAGCTAAAAGTGTCTAAACAAATTACCTGTCGCAGGAATCCCTCTAAAGTTCCTAGCTTTCCCATGGCCATGGCCATTTGACCCATATAATTAGCCACCTTCCCAGATGAATCTGAGACAGCTGTGCCATTGGCCAAGGTCTCAGCCAGAGATTGCTGTAATGCTTCCATCCCCTGTGACAAAGCATCTTCAGCTTGTTGGGATGATTGCTGCAAGTTGTAAATGGCCATCACCTGCTGCTCAGTAAGAGGCTCTAATTGATTGACGAGAAGCTGCACCGACATTGGGGATAGCATTTAAGTTTGGGGAACAGAACATGTAATCCCTACTTCTAATTTGTAAATCATCAAGTGACGAGAAAACAGGCAGGAGGTATGAGATGTCAAAATTTCTGTAAAAAGTGTCCCGTTAGAGATCTATCATAAAAGATTTTACTGTCACAAAATGCACAACTTCAACTCCATAATATATTTTCGTAGACACTGAGGACACCTATTATGTCTCCCAACAAGAATGGTCAAATCAGTAAAACTACCACCAAGCAGCAGGACAGAAAAGAGGAGAATTCTTCTCATCCATCTTTAGCTTATATAACACTCGAGCAGTCAAACTAGACCAAGAAAATCAAACAACATTAGATAACAAGTTTAACGAAAACATTAGTTAATAAACTTACTTTCAGGAGCTCAGATGAACGAAAGCCGCCAATCCACATGAAACACCGTTCTGCCGGTGTCTTCCACATTCCTGACAAGATGTGGAAAACATCAGCTTTTGCTGCAATTCCTTTCAACCTGAAAATGTCATTGAAGTGTGTAGAGGAATTGTCAACTATGGTGCGTAGTTCAGTGTCTCCAGCATGTGAGTTGACAGCAGCTCTGAGCTCACTTATCTGCTTGTTATGTTCTTCTAACCACCGTGCATATTCTGCATCAAATGCCAAGGCACCTGCAGAATCCATAAACCAATATGTTAGGTATGTAGGATAACATGGCATCTCTAGCAATCGACAATAACAAGGAAAACTAAACAATAAAACATAGGTTGAGCAGGAGAAACTTAAAACTAGTGCAGTCAGTGGTAATTTGCAAAATATGTTCATTGTCAAATAGACAGAAGCCTGAATCAGCATAAAAATCATCAGTATCTCAGAGTATATAACGATTTTCTAAATAGCAAACCAAAATTGTAAAACAAAGACGAATAAAGAAAAAGGTTACTGATCAACACTATATCAAAAAGATAGAAAGGGAAATGAATGTAATAAGACCATTGTTCTTCATCAAGCATAGCAGCAAGAAAAAAGATCTTGCGCGTCCAAATGTTGACTTGAACCTTGGGAGAGAAAAAAAAGACATACTTTCAGTGTCTAAATGACAGAATGGTGGCTTGTTCTCAGTAATTCTAACTGATTACTAAATTAGCTTTAGATAAAAGTTTAGCTAGAAAAAAGTACCAAATCCCTATTTGAACATATTTACAAGAAAAAAATCTCATAATACTCCATGGCCATTCAGATGCATCCATAGTCCATCGGAAAACGTCTGCATGGTTGCCACAGTAAAAGTGTTATGGTAGGATGAGATGGCATGTCAACCACCAAGTTTATGCATTATATCAGTTTTTAGGAACTATAAGCCGTTCTTCTAATTAGACTCAAATTCACATACACTCCTGATGTCATAATGGTTTAACTCGGTAGGAAAGTCTCCATAATATAAAACTTCTTCAATACCCCTTACATTTTGTAGAATTAGAATGGTCACAAGATCATTTAAAATTACTGTTTTACTTTGGCATATTTTCATTAACATATTTATGAAACAACACACAAGTCTCGAGCAAGTACACACAAAAGCACCTAGATTATCCCAATAACTAGTTTCAGCTTTCCTGAATTGCATCATGCTACTGGATATGAAGTCAACTAGAGTTCATGAGCACTTGGTATTGCTATTATCAGATATGATTGAATTGGCATTCCTACGAAAAACAGAAACAGTTAATTAGAGGAGGACAGAAAATAAATTAAGTACCATTTCCGGTCATTGAATGTGATTGATCTCCAGAGCTTGAGATGAAAATACCCTACCAAGAAAGATTAAATACTTGTATAAATTTGTACACGATGCAAACAAGCTGAAAACCCAATATAAAAAAGATGAAACTAACAAAAGGTACCATAACAATGAAGGAGAGATCGGTTTACCTGTTGGCGTGCTCGCTGTAGCTCTTGTTCAAGTTGCGTCAACTTCAGCCGGCTGCTTTCTAACTGTTGTACATATGCCTGGTAACAGGGAAAAGAAAGTGAAGAAGCTCAGAAACACTAGACATGAAAACTGCACAAAGGAACATGCATGTGTCCTCAATAATCAAAGCTTCATCCAATCTAAAAATGGAAAATAATTCAATATCACATTGGACTTACTTTTTTCCTCAAACGACTTTTTCGAGCTGCTTCTCGATTTTGTGCAAGCCTACGCAATGCCTGCGCAAACAATAACAAAGAACAGAGCATAAATGAATTTAATACCACCATCAGTAGATATCTTCTGAAAAAAATGTATGAAAAATTAAATCATAAGACCTTCTGATCCGTTGTTTTCTCCTTTGATTTATCACTGGAATCGGACACCACAGCTGCATTTAATTGGCCTCTTTCATACTGCACACATAAATTGCTAAAGTTACAACCGACAACTATATTTTCAGCAGCATACAAACAGGGAAGCATATGTCATTGGAGAATACAGATTAAAGACCAGAACAAAGAGAGTAAGTGGTGCCCACTTGAATATAGATTAATAAAGTATTGAGGAAAGTAAAGGATGCAGAATAACAACGTCAAGACATCACCCTTTGATTTCTCTCTTCGGTGTCTTCTGTGGAGCCATCAGTTCCACTGGCATCTGCTACATTGATCTCTCCCCAGTTCTCTGGCTGATTCCCAGGTATAGAAATTGCATTTGGTTGCGATTCCTTTTGCAATGACAATGTCTGGGATTCCATAGCAGCAGCTGATTGACGTATATCAGAAGAAGCAAGTGACTGATATACAAAGGGGAACTGACTTAGTAGGCAAGGAGAACTGAGCTTTCATGGATACTCACATTTATTTCACCTATAATTATGCAAATTTTTAACAGCATAAATCAAAAGTTCACCTTATTCAAAGTGCCAAAATGGACACCAGTACTGAATGCCTGGCTGCTTGACTTTAATTGATTAAACACAGGATCTGAAACCATAGTAACAAGGATGTCAAGAGTTGATGCCAGAAAAAGATGCCATCTTAAATGTGGAAAAAATGGCAAAACACAATCGGTATGACAGTTCCCTGATTGCTAGTTACAACTCACGCACTCATTCCGGACCTCATTGAACTAGTATGACCAATGCATAATTACAGTGAATAGCATAAACGATAAATTTTTTCTATAAATAAGGCAGATGATGGCCGGTTAAAAACTCTTAGAAGGATAAGTCGAGGCTTCAGTGAACACACCAAGTAACTGACAAGAATCTAGTTAGCAGACACGGAAAGACTTGAGACAGAGGGTTGTGCCCTCGGGCAACAAATTAACAAAAATGTAAAGGGGCAAGAGCAACATTTAGTTTAATGCCTCATAATAAACTTCTCAAATATCATAAAGGAGAAGCTAATTAAGACAAAATCTAAAAAAAATAAAATGAAAATATTAAGTACTTCTGCTAAGGTCAACAGCATCTTCTATACGAAATCCAAGAGATGGCTCAAGTGTTCCAAAGTCTGAAAGTCGAGAATAACGAACAGTATTCGATTCTGCCCCACTGCAAATCATACATTATGAGAAATATTAAGTACCAAGCCAGAAAAATATGCAGCAAAGTAAAGTTTTAAATTTATACACAGGATATAAAACATTAATTCAAAATTGTGCCCAGGACTAAAATTCATTTTACCGCCACAAACAATCACCTTGACAAAGAATGTAAAAGTTTGGGCACAATTCCAAGAAAAACTTTAAAGTAAGGAAGGAACCCTGGAATCAGTTCAAAAGGTCACTTGCTCTATTTTATTGATCACTTAAGACTCAAAAGGAGTAAAACATGGTTCAGCTTAACACTAATTGGAGATTCAAAAATGAATTTACATGTGAGAGCCAAAATAAATCCTTGACATTGTAGACCAATAGCAATAACACTACCATTACTTTCCTTGCTCTCTCATGCCTAAATTATGATAAAAACAATTAGACAGCAGCCAAAAGTATTCCAGTAAACATAAATCACTTTATCACTCACACAGTCATGCATGTTGCTTGCGATAACCTGCAAGTTTTAAAGTACTAACAACTCTAATACAAAAATTTCTAGGATCACAAAACAGAAAGAAATAGTCCATCGAAGAATTAGGCTTCCATCCATAGTTTTTTAATGCATAGGTCCCATAAAACAATGAAATGAAGGAAGCAGGCAGGTAGGTAATGAAAATGGGAAAGGGAAGTTATAAGAAAGATCAGAGAACTTGTATAAGAAAAAAAAAAGAACCGCAAAATCAACAAGTAAAATGACTGACATGAGGAAACTCACTTGGAATTTGAAGCAGGTTCTGGAGGAACGAAGCTTGGCATGTCAGCCACAGCTTTATTGTTCTTTTGTGCACCGACACCCGCTGCCCTACTACCCATTAATCAACTTCATCATCACCAATATCACCGCAGACAGAAAACCTTGTCAAAGTGAACAGACCCTCTCAGAATCAATCAAGCTCAAGAACCGAACTGTCCTACTTCACAAAATATAAAGGAAAATTAACATCTTTTCACCACCAATACCATGCAATTATAGCAGAAAACACACCATAAGAGGAAGAAAAACAAAAGCCCACCAACCAAGATCATTAAACAAAACAATCAGCAGAAACCAAGTCCCACGTACTAAAACAATAACCAAAACACTGCTTGTCTGCACACCCAACAGCTCAAAAGGTCAATATATGCCAATACAAACTTCAAAACAAATCGAACCAACCCAATAACTATTGAAGTTAAAACAACAATGAATTTGAACAAAGTTCAAATCTTGAACTGAAAAAACACCAACCCAGAAAAGCAAACCCAAGAAATAGTGCTTAAAGCACTGAATTAAGACCAACCGAGCAATACCCAGAAGCAAAAACGTTAAGAACAGCCCAGAGAGAACCCTAACTAGAGAGCCTCTGCTGAAAGGTAAAAACTGAATCTTTTTGACTTTTACCTTCATACTTGCAAACAAATATATAGCACACCCAATATGAAATGATATGTGTTGGTATATGCACACAAAATATTGTTATTTTATGGTATATGCACTGAACTTCCCTCCCCAGCTTTTATCAAAAACATTTACGAACAGAGCCAACCTTGAAGTTTGAGCACCTTAATATTCGTTATTTATTGTTGCATTTATTGGTGGTTTTTGGATTCTTTCAGTCTCGTTAATTAGGAGACAGTGAATGACGTTCAAATCATTCAAATCTGCTGCTGTTAGTTTTGTTTCCATTTTTGTTTTCCAAGTTGGCATTTTCTTTCCTCTGTTTGTTCACGAAGAAAATTTTTGTTAGCCAAGAAAGGTACTTTCAATTTTGAACCTAACAATAAAATTTTGGATCATCAACCTTATCCAATCCTAAATGCTATGTGGTCTTCTCTTAAATTATTCTTTCACTTGTAAAATAAAATTAATAGTTTCTTAATAAATTCTCCAACCATCTTCCCATCTCAAATGATATATATAGTAAGTGATCTTAATGAGATGACAAGGAAGGTTTTAGCTTATGATTCAAGACCTAATTGGGATCTTTGCAGCAATAATTATTATTGTTGAAAACTTAAATTATTGCATTTATATCAACCACCATTATGGCAACTTATTACAATCATTTTATATGATATGTTAATTGATATTTTAAGAAACAAGTTTAATTCGTCTCTTTTTATATGCAATTTAAAAAACCCAAAACTCGAACTTGGCTGATGTTTAGTTCGAGCTAAATATTTAAGGTATGAAAAATAATTTTTTCTAATTTAAATTTAGTTTAAATCACATTAAAAATAGATTTAAATCATTTACTTTAATTAAGATCGAGTTAGAACGATCTAGCTAACCCTATTTAAAACCATGCCTTTAGATAATGTTTTGTAGCTTTATTTTTTCTTGAGATGAATAATTCTATTAAATTGAGCTTATATAATGACAAGATCAGTCAAAGTCAAAATCTATCTGGTTAGGTGAGGACTTTAAAAAAGGGTCTCATCATTAGACACTAACTCTTCTTAGTGGAAGCATGTATGGGAGAGTAATACTTAGAGGTTATGATAATGAGAAATGCAAATTAAGAAACACCATAGGAAGTTTCATATGTTCATATTGTTCATAACACTTTCTAACTTTCCATTCCAAAAGGGAGGCTGCTAGATTCATCCAATCTTATCATTTTCAAGTCTAAAAGTGAGCCAAAATCTCAAATAGTGGAGAAAAAAGGTTAGGGAAAATTTCAAAAGTGGCGCTTATCCAAATAAATTATTGAAATAGGACAATAGATTACTAGAATGAGTGATTGATTAATGCAAATAGGACAAACTATTAGTCAATGATTATTATCTATATTCCCTACACAAATTCTTTTGACAGAAAATTGAAAAATTAGGGCTTGAATCCTAAATTCTCAATTTTTAAAAACTAAAATTATATTAAGAAAAAGGTCAATTTCAATCACATGTTTTAATTGAAGATGTTATTAAATTATACTTTTACTCTTTAATTAATATTTCATTCATTTGGAATTCATTACTAAGCATGCAATAGTAAATACGAGAATTACGACCTGTTTTGATCTGGTTCAACTTAGTTTAAATTTATCAGGATTAGGTTTAAGATGGACTTAAGCTTGGAAGTCGCCTAGATCTTAATTTGAAAGACCCAATGAATCGGAATCCCTCCTTTAATACAACATCATTTTACTTTAATTATTTAAGATAACATTTAAAAAGAAAGTCGTTTTAGTTAATTATACTAAAACAACATCATTTTAACGTGACATGTTTGATTCACGATCATTTTTATTTAACTATACTTTTGGACTTTTCGCGTTTGATATTATCTTCTTTATTACATTAATCATTCTCCTTTTTGACTTAAAGTAGAGAGGATTTAACTTTTAACTACTAATGATTCAATCAATTAAAGAGAAAACAACAAGAAAGGAAATAGAAATATAAGCAAGCAAAGAATAATATAAACAACTTAATATAATATAATTTTTTATCAAACCGTGTGTTTAGGGACTCCATTATTGTAACAACACATGGAAGCAGCTGCTTAACATAAATTTTGACCAAAACGAGTCATTAGCTACGGAAACATATGCTCTAATTTTATAAATCAATTCTTGTCATGTTCTATTAAATTTTATCGACACATTTATATAGAACTCATATAAATATGTAAATAAAATTAAATAGTATATGATTAAAAACACCTTGAATGGAGTAGATGATTTCGTGTGTTAGCAACGGGACTTTCTTTATGTAAATTAATATTTTATTAAGCATTTAATGTCAAAACAATAAAATAAGAGTAGAGGGTACTTAATTTCTCTAAAATAATATAGGGCGTGTATCAAATTTCATTTAACTATAAACATTCCTCCCTCATAAAAGGTGAAAATATGAAATTATTTTTTAAAAAGAAAATATAAAAGCTAATTAACTTATGGACAGAAGAGTACAGTTTTGACTTTTGCGTTCTTTAACCCCAAGACTGGACTTTGATATATATATATATAGAGACTGGACTTCAGAGAACAATCGAAAAGAAAAAGCTTTGTTTCACTCAAGCCCAATAATTATTTGAGGCCCTATAGAATTATCCGAACCCTTTAAGAATTGGTCACACTGTTCCCCTATGTCCTATGGACTCCTCCAAAGTAGATAATCCGAATATACATTTATTTAATTTTATTGGTATTACTAAGGTTGCCTTCCAAGTATGTTGGAAATTTTGTTGGTATATCAAAAGTTAAAACCTTGTTGGTATATCAAAAGTTAAATCCTTCTTTTTAACAATGTTTTAAAAATCAGACTAGAACTTAAACTTATAAGACAAAAGTTTTGAAATTTAAAATGTTCAATTAATATTAGATCGTAATAAAATCAATTAAAAATTGAATAAAATTAAAGAATTTACAAATTATTAAAAAAAACTATCCTTACAATAAAAATTTAAAATTTAAATAAAAAAATTAATGCTAAATAAAAATTAATCGGTTTGTTTTGGTTTACAAAAACTTATCGATTAATTAATAAAATAATCGGTTTTTATCAACAAATATTTTTCAAATAAATTGAATCGAAAAGTTGAAAACTAAATCGAAAAGTTAGCTAGTTTAACAAGCCGAACCAGTTTGTTTTTTAAAACATTCCTTTTTAATACTTATTCTTCATTATTTATTCTACTTGAAATAATCCAAAATTGAGATGTTGAAGAGGAGATAATGTCTTACTTAGATCAATTAAAAAATGATCTTTTATAAAAGAACACATTGAAAATTGAGTGAAAAAGATGCATAGTTGGATAATAACCAACTATAGTGCACTCCACTTGGATGTTGGTTCGGTGAAGGAAAAAGTTGACAATGATTTTGCAACCACATGATATAGATATCAAGACTTTGGAAACTTTGCAACAATCTTAATTTGTAGTTTTAAGTAAGGATGATAAATAGTTCGGAGCCTAATTTAAGTTAATAGATTAAAATGTAAATTAAATTGATTTTAGATTTAAATTAAGAAAATTAATTTAATTAAACTCGAAATCGACTTAATTAAATATCAAAATGACGCAAGAGTTGGATTAAGAAAAATATAAATTATTCTTACGTTAAGCTCATTCAATCACTAAATGAAACAATGGTATTTGTCAAGCTACTGCCTATTATGAAGATAATGCTTCCCTTTGCTTCAGCCACACTTTAGCATTGATGTATGTATAATTTATTGCTTGGTTTGAAAGGCAGTTGAGTTGATAAAGATATTTTCTTTGCAACTGTGGCTTAGCTCATCGTCCTCCTCTCCTCCTTTTTATCTTGCTTCCTACAATTTTTGTTACATATTGTTATCAACCCTATTAACTGGTATGTTTTAATACATCAAAAACCATAAGGGTACTTTAAAATTATTTAATTATCAAATATATCTTTCAAGTTTATTTTTAGTATTTTATTACTTTAAATTAAAAAATATATGAAAATTAACAAAATATGATAAAATTACATGATAAATAAATAATACTATATAAAAAAATAGTCGCTTTATTAAATAAGAGTAAAGTTACGTACTATTGAATATTTTCAAATTTCACATTTTAGCGAAAGTTTTCTCTAAATTGTTGTTTTAGTTAATAGATATTAAAATAAAAATTAAAACAAAAAGGTAAAATTATAAAATTTTTCAATATATTATCACTAAATAGCGAAGTCACCATAATAACTTAGACGAATGTGCATGGGTTACAAAGGTTGGGATCTTGACAATTAAGACCCAAAAAGTTAAATTCTCCTTTAACTCATATGAAGATGAGAATTTTAATCATTGATTAACAATTTCTCACCAGTAGCGAGATTGATTAAGAAAGAGTAAAGCTTTTGAAATTACTAAATGTTGTTGATTTGACAAGCTTTTGTCCTCGCCTCTTTCCGGTTAACATCTTATCTGTATGGTGTCCAGGTGCCATCTTCCTCACGAGTTGCGTAACTGGGACACACTTTCCTGAATCATCAAAGTCAAAACACGTGCGAGAAGTGGATCAAGAGTCCAAACAAATGGTGGAGCTTTTTCGTTTTAATGAATATCTTCCGATGCCTTGAGCAACAACGTTAATGATTTTTCCACCATCTAGATTCTTTGAAATTGGTTCTGCTTCTAGATGACGATCATTTCTTGTGGCAAAATTCAACCCATCAATTGTGGAATCAATCCATAAAAGCTTCTAGTTTTTTGAGGACTAATAAGAGGTGTAGCTACAAAATTTGACCATTAGTGTGAACTAGTGTGTACAATGGAGCTTGTTGATTCAAAGTCATGGCTCATGATTGCTCGACATGATTTACTTAAAATGGTAATAATAGACTTCCTCGTAGGAAAAGTTTTAGTATATAAGGTAAAAATAGAGTAACTGTCCTCTTTTTAATGATTAAGAATTTGACTTTTTAAATGAGATATTTATAATAATTTATTAATTTTAAGATTGTAATAAATTATTTAATAAATAAATTATTTAAAATTAATTTAATTAGAGTTATTAAAACTTGTTACATTATGATAAATCTAACTTTTCATATTTGAAATTAATACTTAAAAAAATTATAATTCCAGATTTTCAATATATAAAAGCACTTGAAAAGTCTCTACAACCTTTTTTTTTTAAACGGAGGGATTCGAAGTCATTATCACCTATATGCGTATTGAATAAATCTCCGAATTGACGCAATAATATGCAAATCATGCCAACCAGGTACTCTATACTAAGCAAGCCTTTACGAAAGACTCGATCGAGAGAATGTAAGTAAGAATATTAGAGCACATAATCTTTTAGCCTTATACTCCCCACTCCATCAACTCGACCACCTCCTCGAAGGAAACTCTACAACCCATTTAAACTATCACATAAAGTGGGGATATAGTTGCAAATGTTTCTATAGTAAGTAATAATATTTTATGAAGATTACCATGTGCTAATAAAAAATATGTTTACTATGTTTTGGATTTCAATTCAAAAGGTAGTCATGTACTTCAACTTTAATAATCTCAAAGTAAATCCCATTAAAGTAATGTTGACGATAAATAGTGATTATCGAGGAACGGATGAGATTGAATAGGAGATCAAACTATTCAAGACAGTGATTGAATTCATATGAATTGTTCTAAATTAATATTGATTTAATTTTACTTCTATACTTCCCAAGGATAGCTTATTTGTAAAAATATAAAAAAAATATTACACATATTACGACTCTTTTCAGACTCTCACAAAATTAGGAGTCTCGTGCGTGGTTACTTTTTTTTAATTTTACTTCTTGAAATAATATTTTAGTTTTAAATTTTTAAAATTTAAATATAAAAAAATATTATTTTAATAAATTAAAATAAAACATTATTTTGAGTAGAATATTTAAACATTTAATTTATATTTAAAATCGATTTT
>JAOTJB010330078.1:0-13395 GCA_027123815.1 Erythroxylum minutifolium
TCAATGTTGCCTTGTGAGTCACGTTTGGTCTTAAAGACCCATTTACAACCCACTTGCTTTGCACCTTCCGGCAACTTAACTAATTCCTAGACTTTGTTGTCATCCATTGATTTTAACTCTTCTTTCATAGCATTGAACCATTTTTCAGAATTGCTACATTCCATGGCTTATTTGAACTAGACTGGATCCTTATCAATGCTCAAGTCACATTCATGTTTAAATGAGTAAACTTCATTGTCACTTGAAATAGTTGGTCTTCTCTACCTTACAGACCTTCGTAATGCTACTTCTTGTAGCATTACTTGATCATTTGTAACTTGAACATCATTAGTTGGTTCTTCATTTATATGTTCAAATTGTGGAATTGGAACATTAATTTGTTGTTTTAATATGTTGCATATCTATGATGCAACAAGAGGAATAATAATCAGTGGGATCATGATTGATGTAGTAGTTTCTACTCGATTCTCATGAATATCCACTTTTCACGGTTCTCCACTCCCACTGATTTGACCATTTTCAATGAATCGAGCAATATTAGACTCAACTATTCTCATACTATGGTTAGGACAGTAAAATCTATACCCTTTTGATTTTTTAGGATAGCCGATTAAAAAAACCACTAACAGTTCTCGCATCAAGCTTCTTTTCATGTGAATTATACAGCTTTACTTCTGCTAGATAACCCCAAATGTGAAGGTGTTGTAAACTAGGTTTCCTTCCTATCCACAGTTCATAAGGTGTCTTAGGAACTGCTTTATTAGGAATCCTATTAAGCAGATATGCAGCGGTCTTTAATGCATGCATCCACAATGATAATGGTACAGTATTATAACTTAACATACTCCTATACATATCTATAAGAGAATGATTATGCCTTTCAGCTACATCACTTTGTTGCAGTGTACCAGGCATTGTGTATTGCACACATATGCCTCGAATTGTAAGAAACTTTGCAAATGGACCTGGACATTGTCCACTTTCATCAAATTTTCCATAATATTTGCCACCTCTATCGGATCTTACTATCTTTATTTTTCTATCTAACTTCCTTTCTATCTCATTAACAAACACCTCTAGGATGTTCACAGACTGAGATTTTTCATGCAGTAAACAAATATAACCATATCATAAGAAGTCATCAATAAAGGTAATGAAATTTTTTCGCTGCCCCAAGAAGGAATGTCTAAAGGACCACAGATGCCGATGTGTATTAATTCCAGTAATTCATTACTTATTGTGGCTGGATGCTTTGATATATATTTGGTTTGCTTTCCTTTAATGCAATCCACACATATATCCCAGTCAACAAAATCCAATGGAGGTAAGATTTCATTTTTCACTAACCTCTATACCCTTTCCTTAGATATATGACCTAATCTTTTATTTCACAAAAAAGCATAACATTCATTTTGTACACTATGTTTACTTCCTATAATATGGTCAACACGAAACAGAGATTCAGCAAAATCAATATCAAGATTGAAATGATATAAACAATCAATTAAAGTACCAGAATGATAATAGTACTTGTGTTTATAAAATGAAAAAACACCGTTTCCAATCTTAAATTGAAATCCTACAACATCCAACTTTGCAATGGAAACTAAATTCCTAGCACAATCAGGAACATAAAGACACATTTCTAGATCCAGGTAACACCTAGTGTCCAAGATCAATCTGTACGTCCCAATGCCCTCTATCGTTGCCTTCATTCTCTTCCCCATATATAAGAAATTTTCAGTTCTGTTTATGGATTGGATTGAAAGGAATCCCTGTTTAACATGTGACACATGAGTAGTTACACCAGAATCTAACCACGAAGTATTATTGGGCACTTCAATAAGATTTGATTCAAAACATATTGAGACATAGTATGTACCTTTCTTTTAGAACCAAGCCTTTCTTTTAGGGCAATCCATCTTAAAGTGACCAGGCTTCTTACAGAAGTAGCACCTTTTATCTTTATGAATTCGATCCTCATTAACTTTTCTAAGAGCTTTGTCCTTATCTTTGCCTTTCTTTCCTGGTTTATGTTTGCTGCTACTAGCTTCTGGATGAAATGTGGGATGAACAGAGTGCTGCTTCATTTTCTTCGATCTCCCTTCCTCCTGAACCAACATAGCCTTAATCTCTTAAAAGTTCCATTTTCTTTAATCGTGTTGTAATTCACTTAGAACTGGCTAAACTCTAGAGGAAAGTGAGTTGATAATGAACTGTAGCAGAAAGGATTTACTCATATCCATACTTATAGATTTCAACTTTGTAGCTAGGTTTGACATATGAGTTACGTGATCATAAATGGGATGTGACCAGTCAAACTTCTTAGTCGTTAGCACACTCATTAAAGTCCCTACTATGGACTTATCAGCTATATCAGATTGGGAGTATTCCTTAAGTTTCAACATGAACTCCTTTGCATTATCTGTCTTAGGCATTGATGGCTTCACATTTTTTAAGATTAATATTCTCATCAAATTCAAACTCAGCTTGTTAGACCGTTTCCAAGCCTTATAATAAGACTTGTCAGCTTCAAAACTAGTCTCAGTTATGGTTGTGGGCCTTATGTTTGAAACTATGGCCAAATCCAAGTACATTACACCCAGTTGGAACTAGGTTTGTTTGGACCAATCTGCATAGTTTAGACCATTGAACTTGATCAAGCCATTTCCTAAAGCGAACAAATTAGTAGATGCTGCAAATACAACATATAGCCCACGCATTAATGCTTTGAGTAGACCTAAATGGATTCAAACTAATAATAAACTTTGATTATGCATTTAAATTCTCCTTTGGGTGAAATTTAAATATATAACTATAACCTATCATGATGCAAATATAGTTCACTATAATAAACAATCAATCATATTCTAGTCAACATGCATGTTATCTTTGGATATACAATCATAGTAACCAAGTATGTTGATAAAATCCCTTTAATATCATTAATTATAAGCAATGGTCCACCTTTGGGTGACCTCCTAGCGTTATAATAAATAATCTCAAATGTTTAGTTCAACCTTTATGTCATTTTAATGGCGTCATATAAACATGAACAATTGAAACATTCACAATTACATGTTTAATTTTTCAAGCTAGGCCACTTTGGTGACTAACAAACTTTCCATGCAATAAAAATTTAATTGGACAATTATCGTACATGAAAAAATTTAATTTAATTAGTTTGGTCACTTTAGCGACTAACAAACTATTCTAAATTACCATTATGTCATGTAGCACATTCAACATATAATTGGAAATTTTAATTCCAAACATTGCATGATATAAAATATTCATTGTACCAAATAAAACATATAATATGACACTGATTTTCCAAATTGTATTATGCATAGAAAATAAATCAATTATGAATTAAATAATCCATTATGACCCATTACAAAATTGTTTTACTTAGGGTTAAAGTTCATAATTTAATTACTTAATAATCAAGGTTGCATAATATAACCTAAGTTTAAAATCTATAAAGTTAGGCCTAATCATTTAATAACCCAATCTTATCCTTTAATAGCCTAAAGGGCTAAAAACCAGCCCAAAATCAAGTGTTAGGCCAAAAAGCCCATTAGAGCACGTGCTAGTATATGTTCACTATCTGGGCAGTGTGCACGCGCCAGCCACAGCCCCTATACGCCATATACGGTACGTTATCCTCCTCTAGACGCCACTTTTGGTCGTTCAACATTTTTTTTTTCATTCTTTCATGGGTTTGTTTCAAACCACAAGCCATCCCAACGTCGTTCTTTCATGGGTTTTCTCCATACCACAAAAAAATGTCTTCAAAATTGGTTCAAGAAAAATCACAGTAATATCCAACCTTTTAGTTTTAAGAACTAAACCTTTTTGTTTCTTTTGAACAACCATATCCTTGAAGAAAAATAAACAAACAACCATATCAATAGACTCAACATGTTTGATTTTTGTTTTCGTAACACATTAAATTGCTTTTCATTCCATTTCCACCGTTAACACCGAAAATAAAGTTCAGAACATGTATGGGAATATAAGAACAAAACAAAACCCAAAGTTTGTGTTCCATTACAATATAGAAATCAACACAAATAACACAGAAAACAATACAAACACCATGGCTCTGATACTAATTGAAAGACTTTTATATATCGAATAACTTGTAAAACAAACCTAAATCCCTGTTGTGTGTTCTTGATAAACTTTTTATTCCCTCTCTTCCTTATCTTCTGTAAGTTGTTTTTACGATGGTTCAGAAACCCTTTCTTCTATTTTTTCTGAAATGTTGTTATGTCTACATAAACATATGACTCACCTTTATATATGTTTCTGTTGAACGATATGAGTGGTTAAAGGAGAGATGGAAAGGGTCTTGGTGTAACATCTCGTTACTTGACTTAAGATTAAAATGGTGCTTATTAGAGATTAATAAACATGCCATTTCTGACAGGCATGTACACATGTATCTGATGGACACACGTGTATATGTCAGTTGGGAATGGGATGTTACATTTGGACCTATTTGAGCCCAACTCCTTAAGATCCAATAACCATGATCTTGGGCTCTTTCCAATAAACTCAAATTTATAAGTGACATGGGCCACTAAAATATCTTACATAACATTGTTGAGGCATTCACATCACGAGTCATTGTTCAATGGCCATGGTCCAACTGAAAGCTGAAAAGTTGAAGAGAAAAACGTGATTGAAACAATATAATAAATATAACCATACACTACAACAAAAAGAACATTTAGCTATCAAAAAAATCATTGCTAATAGTCATCAGTGATGATTTATATTCATCGTCGAAAATGTCACCAAATCTCCATAACTGAAAACAATAGACAACGTTTTTGCTAATCATCACTAATAGTTTTTACCTATGCTTTATTTGCATAGCGCAAAATTTTAGCGACGTTTTGGGAAGTCGTCACCAATATCTTTTGGCTAGGCTTAGTTTTTGTAAATGTAGCCAAATGTTTTTAGCTACATTTCAAAAATTATGGGTAAAAAGTCAAAAAATGTAACCAAAATAGTTTTAGCTACATTCTGTAAAATATAATCAAATTTTTAATCTACATTTTAATAAAATGTTATACCATGTTGAATTGTAATTATTTGTTATATTTTTAATCCATATTATTGAATATAATATTTATATTTTTTTTGTTAATTTATTATACAAAAATAATTGATAACTTAAAGCATTGTATATAAAAAATAAAATAACACTAAATTTCTTCATATACAATATTTTAATTACAACTTCAATAATATTTATATACAAAATAATAAATATAAATCGTTTATCCCCTTGCATCTTCTTCATATCTGTAATCTGAGAAAAAGTATTAAACTTAAAATATAAAAATAGGAATTAAAAGAAAAAAGTATAAGAGATGTAATTAATACCCTTCATTTTCATCTTCACTACTTTCATAATTCGGGCCATCTAATTTTTGTGGTACTTTTCATACTTTGCCAACTTTTTTTCAGTATGTTGTAATTTAACCTTAAGCGACATGTTTTTCTCTTTAAAACATTGAACGTATGTTAATTTTAATGAGGATGAAACACTTAGCTTTGGGCCAAATCCAAGACCTTTGATATAACTAGATCGTGTACCTAACACTGTATTACAATTGTCTTCTACATTTACCTCATTCCCTTCAGATATTGATTTTGGTAACAACTCTTGCATCTTATTCTAAAAAAACAAAATCAGTATTTAGTATTCAATATTCAGTATTCAATGCAAATATTATTAGTTAGTGCTACATAAATAAATAAACTTAAAATTTAAATAAATTTTATAGTTACATAGTTATTTACACTCCTTCTGATATCCACCCTTTACTTTCCTTATAATGAGTGAGTTTGTATAGTGTGATCCTATTACATCCTTGTCCAAGTAGTTCCTTATCACTCTGTCTTATGAAAAAAAGAACAATGAACATTAAATAATATGATGTTCTAATTATAGTGTTTATTGATATAATTAAAACTTTTAAATAAAGATCTTAAATATTCATTTTGGATGACAACAAATGATTTAGAGCCTTGATTGTGAGGATTTTTTATTTTTCCTCTATTGACCTTTGCCTTCTCATTTTTTCCTAAATAAAGAAAACAAAATAGTCATTAAATCATCTAACAAGATTAATGGAAGCAAATGTGGGAAAGAAAACAAACTTGAACTTTGGGAGAGGCTCAATAATCACACAAATTATTCTAATTTTTTGGAGACATTCATTCCAGAATAAGTCTCCTTACCTCCACATTAGAAGGAAAAAGATTTGTAATACTGATGCAATCTACAACAATGATCCTTGGTCTTTTATTTCAACCATGAAGTGACATAGTTTGAAACTTCAGGGTTGTGGTTATTGATAATATTTAGTTTCATCTGTAAATAATAAACACAAGTGTAATTAATCTTAAATAAGTGAAACAATATTGTATATAGTTAAATAAGTTGAAAATTTACTGAAACTTTATCCAAAGCATTTTTCAAGCAAGTTATCTTCCTTTAAGTCCTTAACATGCTTTAGTTAAGGTAATTATGTTCTCGCAGTAATCCCCAATACACTTGACAATTTTGCTGATTGGATCTTGCGTAGAGGATGACATTGTGAAGTATCAATATGTATTAATAACTTGTTGTTCATTGCAACATTCATTCATTGCAATTCACAACCTTTAGTTCTACCACCACATCTTTTTCTAATGTTGACATTAGAACCTGACAACAAATGAATAATGATAAGAAAATACACATTAAACATGTAAATATATATTTGAGCATAAGTTTATTTGTAAGTGTTAAAGATTAACAAACCTGCAGATCCCTTTGTACTATTTGATTCATTATCGGTTGAGGAAGAATGAGGTTGTTGCTGACTTGCTGCATTGGTGGATGAGGTCGAATGTTGTTATTGGCTAAGAACTAATTGATATGGCTATTGTTGGTTAGGAACAATTTCGATACCTACCACCTTCTTCTCTTTATTTCTACCAGATGTCATTATATTGGATATCTATAAAAACAAATATAATTCTTATTAACGTTACAAACCGTCTAATCATCATTACAAACATACATTCAATCATCAACAATCCATATTAACATAACTCAATTATTAACAATTAGCATTAATATAACTTAAACATCAACAATACGTATTAACATAACTCGATCATCAATAATCTATATTAACATAACTCAAACATCGACAATACCCATTAACATAACTCTATCAACAATCCACATTAACATAATTTAAACATCAATAATACGCACTAACATAACTCAATCATTAATAATCTACATTAACGTAACTCAATCATCAACAATTCGCAATAGCATAAACATCATTAATACATAATAACATAAATTTTACCAACATTACATTTCAAACAATATAAAGAACAATTTATTACCTTCAATTATCATGATCAAGATCTTGAAAATCATCATTATTAATATATTTGGCCAAATTATCATCATTGTCATATAATTCATCCTCAATAGAGTCTTCATCTCTTTCTATGACAATATTGACTTATACTTCATTTTTTTCTAGTATATTGGGGTCAACATCTCTTGTATAAAATGATGATATATCTATATATTCTATTAATATGGCTCCATTATTTAGATCCAATTCAATCTCTTAATATACTTCATCACCATCTTCACTCATTAAACCATTTTTCCTTTCACAAAAATTAAAGAGATTTCGATGTTGAAACTTTTGAACAACTTTCCAATTGCTGCCCAATACAGTGTTGTTAAGGTAGAATGCCTGCTTTAATTGACTTGCAAGGACAAAACCCACAATTTTGGCTTCTCGGTCAATTATCATAATCTTTTTTATGAAATCTAACTCTATTAATAATGCAACTTATATATTTTTTACCACACATATGAGGCCCACATGCCAAAACGTATAATGTTTTCATTGCCTATTGCAATTTACAATTATGTAACCGTATCATTTGTAAGACAAAATATAATATGAAGTTAATATGACCTACAAATTGTCATAAGTTCATAATATTCCATCAATAACTTACTCAAGTCCTAAACTATGATGGGAAGTTAATCTTATGTCTTTCTTCAACATTAACAATCCCTTTGTTTCTAATTTTATCTTTGTGCTCTCTATTTAAAAAAGTAAATAGATTTCAAAAAATATAAATTTAATGCTATATTTAAATATGAAATAATGAATGAGAAGTAATATACATACTCCATATATAAATCAACTTGCTCACAATTGTTCAAAATATACTAATGGCCAATTTTAAGTTCGTCTTTAGTTAACTCCACATATTTTTTTGTTCCAAGTGGTCTTACTTTTTTGGAGAAAACTGACAAGTCACCATCTTGATCAAAATCAAAGTTACGTTTTTCTCTATTAAATCTTGTCTTTATGTCATTTAAGTATATAGAAAAAAATGTCAAGCATTCGTTTGATATAGAAGCCTTTGCAATAGAGCCTTCAGGTCAAGTTCTATTATGCATATAGCGCTTACTAGAGCCTAAAAACATAAATAAAATATAAAACATTAACAATTATTACTAACTAATAACTTAAGAAAAAAAGTAGAAGTTAATATAAATTACCTTTCAATGGGGAACATTTATTGAACCGGTCTATAAAGTTTTGCCTCGTAGGGTAAGTGAATTGCCAATTGCACTATAACATCAAAAAAAAGATGGGGGAATACTAGTTCAAGATTACATAGAATCAAAGCTATGTTTTTTTTATTTTTTCAAGCTCTTCTACTTTCAGTGTTTTGCAATATAATTGCTTTAAAAACTCACCCAATTGTCCCAAAATTACTAACACATCCTTCGAGAACCACCCATATATTTCAACAAGAAGTAAATGTTGTAGAAGTACATAACAATCATTGTTTTTCAACCTTGAAACTTTTCCCTTATTCACATTGAAACAATAGGCTATATTAGATGCATACCCATTAAGAAACTTGACTGATTTAAGGAATTGACAAAAAGTTTGCTTCTTCTTTTTTGACATGACGTAATACACATGTGGAAAGATATATGACCCATCATCTCTTCTTTTCAAATGCAAATCCTTTCTTGTATTTATATCTTCCTAGTCTAATCTAGCATTAATTGTCTCTTTTGATTTTCCATCAACTCCCATCAAAGTATTTAAAATATTCTCACAAATGTTCTTTTTAATATGCATCATATCAAGATTATACCTCAATAACAATTCCTTCCAATAGGGTAATTTGAAAAATATGCTTTTTATTCCAATTAAGAACAAAAACACTTCTCTTTCACTTTCTATTACTTGGGTATTTACCAGGTGAAAAGTCACCCAAATGTGATAGTTAGTAAACCACACCATCACCAAACAAGCGTAAAAGAGCTTCACTATGTTCTACTTTGCCATTAAACAATTTGCTTCTTCGTCATCTATGCCCATGTTTCAAGTAATGACGATGTCTCTTATAACATATTTTACTTTGTAACCTTATTGAATGAGTTTGATGGTTACAAACAGAGCAGGCCACATACTCTTTAGTACTCCATCTAGACAAATTCTCATAAGCTGGAAAATCATTTATAGTCTACAAAATAATCGCATACATTACAAATGTTTCACCTTCAACAACATCATAAGTTTCTAATCCAACTTCCCAAAGATGATTTAAGTCAACAATTAGTGGTTGCATGTATACATCGATATCCTTACCAGGAGCAATAGGTCCTGGAATAAGTAAAGACAATAACAAAAAAAACTCCTTCATACATTTCCATGGAGATAAATTGTATGGCATTAGAATTACTAGCCATATATTGTAAGAAGTACTCATATTACTGAATGGATTAAATCCATCAGAGGCTAAACCAAGTCAAACATTACGACAATCCTCTGCAAACCATGGAAACTTTCCATCAAAGTTTTTCCGTGCAATTGAGTCTACTGGATGACGCACAATGTTATCATCAATGCGTTTCTTTTTGTGCCACCTTATATCTATTGTTGTTTTTATTGATATAAAAAGTCTTTGTAGTCGTGCCTTAATATGGAAGTATCTCAAGATTTTATGTGGTATATTTTTCCCTTTCCCATCATCTACTTGTTAACTTGATGTACCACAAATAGGACATTCTTCAAGATCTTTACTATCTTTCCTAAATATAGCATAATCATACTTATAAGTATGTATTGATATATATCCTAATCATTATAATAAGATTTAGGCAATTTATGTCCAATAGGTAATGCACCATTGAGCAAGTCAATTAACACGTCGAAAGATTTATTACTCCATTTATTATAGACCTTTCAATTCAACAACTATAACAAAAGATAACTGTGAGAATTTAGAGCACCTTAGATATAATTCTTCTTTACCAAATTTTGATAACTTCCCAAAATTATCTTTTGTAATAATACCAATTATGTTAGGCAAACTAGTATCATTTATAGTCTCCATCTAATTCCCATAATCCTAACATCTCTCTAATCCCATCATTGCCATCATCATTAATAGCACAATCTTTTATATCATTATTATTACTATCATCAACACCTGTATCAACACTTCTACTACCACTTGTTTTAGAAAGTTCACATGATAAATCCATAGAGTATAGAATTTATTTATGCCTCATATTAGCAAGTGATTATATACCACATCTTGACTTTGAATGCTCACATTTTAGTAATTTATGCATGGATAATGAATACAATATTCTACACCCAATTGATCTTTTACAAATTGCATGGGACTTTTAACTCCTTCCAAGTATTCAGTGGATCATTTCTGATGAGACATCTAACTTTTGTCCATCTAGCTATAAAATTTAAAGTAAATTACTAAATTGATAAATGCAATTTGTAATCTAAATAACATAGTGATATATCAATAAAGGTACAAAGGAAACTAAAGTGGAAAAACATAAAATTATAATACAGGGATTTGAAAGGAAGCGATGCTTTAAAGAATTCGATTGAAACAAGCATATAGAAAAGTCAAAACTTGCTTGCTCTTATAGATGATAATAAACAAATTTGAGACCACAAAAGAATATCCCTAATAAAGTGGACTCTTTTTTGTTTTCGATAATAAATAATACAGAGAATGAATTGCAATTCAGTTGATCCTTATGATTTTCTTAAATAGCATGATAAGGTTGGAAAAGGACATTAAGGTGGCATTATGTGAAACCGTATATAATGTAACTTATGAACCATAAGATGAACATGCATTTTTTTCTTTTATCATAATTTCAAAAAATAATTGTATGTAATTCTCCAACTCATCTACCTACCAAGTTCGTTATTAGTAGATAAGAAATTATGAATGCACCTATTAGTTACACTATTTATTTTTTGTAATATAGTCCTTTTTTTTTAAGTTACATTAGAAAAATAGTTTTAAACAAAAAAGAAGTCTTATATAAGCAAAAGAGCAGGACGAGATTACCAAAAGAGGATTATTCTAGATATGCTACTAACATTAGAACCAAAAATAGTAGCTTTCGATACTACTATGTAAAAACACGAATGCTCTACTAATTTGTCATAAACAATTCAAAAAAAAGCAAAAAACTTTAACAGAACTTTCATCAAACACGTTATAGGCTATGCTCAAACTCAGACAATCTCAAAGAATCGTTGATAGAGGGTACACTAAGAGGATGAAATAGTAAAAACTTCCCCAAAAGATTAATCATTTGCAACGATTTATCAAAACCATTGCAAAAGAGCTAATCTTTAGGCACGTTTTTGTAGAAGAGTAGCTAAATAATGGATTTTGTTGTGATTTTATAAATCGTCACGAAAACTTTATATATATATATAGTTATTTAACAAATTTTATGTAATATAGAAATTCTATAAAGTAGTATAGAATTTATATATAATAAATGGAGTTTTGTGACATCACATAAAATTTTCAAATCATATAAACAAAATGTATAAATTTATGTAATATTAATTAATTTTTTAGTTTTATAAATTTTTAAATGGTATTCTTGTTAACTAAATTTATTCTTAGACTTACAATCATTGTTAATAATATTAAATTTGATTTTTAAGAATGATATTAATATTTGATATTGATTTCCATTTTTTGTACTATATACCACATCTTTTTTATTATGTTGCAATTAATATAATTATATATGGTAATTAATATAATGATATATGAATGTATAGATAATAATTGTAATTAGCATAATGATTTATGAATATATAGATAACAGATAAATTTTTCATATCTTACTTATTATATTAGTCTATTTAATCATAATTCTCTATTTATTATATATAAATTCTATATTGCCATATAGAATTTATATATTATATAGTTTCTATAATATATAGAGTGCAATTTATAGAAATAACGTTTGCCGTTGAATTATAAAAATCATCGTAAAAGTAACCCACAGCTTCTGACAAAACAACAAAAGGACAACATTGCTCTAAGTAGCAGACAAGCTAATCTATCTATGATGACATTTTATAAATAAGGTAAATAAATCCTTCCTAACCAAAAGAGTCTCCAGATGCTTCCTAATTAGGGTTGAACCATCGAAGGCGATCTTCTTCTCTGAGCTGGTTAAGTTGCCAGGTATGTGTTCCTCTGTCTTGCTTCTCACCTTTTCTTCTTGTTTTTATCTTTGGTCATTGTTCTGCAATAGGCAGTCATTAGCTTTGTCTTGTAAGAGTCACAGATCACTCCAATCCTAGGTGAAAGTTAACCTCGAGGTATAAAATTACTTTATTCTTTTATACTAACTCACTATCTTCTTACTTAATCCAGATTTCCAACTAGTAGTTAGAGATCATAGGGTCTTGTGTTAGAGAGATAACCTTGATCTCCAATCTTCATTCAACTCTTCAAGTAAGTTTATTCATCTGCTTGGATTTTTTGCATACATTTTCTATGCGATTGTTGCATCTTATTGATTGTCTACAGTTACCCTTCATGTTTCTGTACTTCCTTCCAATTTGAATTTCATGACTGTAGTTCTCTCCATATTTCATGAGGGTGTCAGGGGATCTAACTCCTATATAGTTAGCCTCTTTTTTATGATAATAGTGGCTTCAGAGGAAAGTACACTTAATTTTACATCTCCTAAACATAGTACATACACGATTAGCATTCTCAACTGTATCATATAAAGTTGTCTCAGTTAATAGATCACAAAATTAACATTGCTATAATGTTGTTACAAATTTGTGGCTTGTGACTTATGTTTAGAATAGACAATTTATAGAAGTATTAATATTGTGTGTAATACTATGTCAATAGGTTATAAACTCATCTTCAATGTAACATCCCGTTTCCAGAGAACGGGTCGGACCAGAGAAACAGGTCCAAGTGTGGTAATAGAGGTATCTCATGCTC
>JAOTJB010330084.1:0-13394 GCA_027123815.1 Erythroxylum minutifolium
AACTAGTATATAAGAGTTACCTAAGGAAGATGGGAATGGTCTCATGAACTCCAAGCCGCACACATCAAATATCCCCACCTCCATGATGTTTAAAAGTGGCATCTCAACTCTGTTCGAAATATTGCCCACTCTTTGGCACTTATCACAATGCAATACAAAATCTCGGGCATCCTTGAACAAGTTTAGCTAGTAGAATCCACACTCTAAAATGCAAGCAGTCTTTTTGTTCACTCCATAGTATCCTGCATAAACTGAACTATGACACTGGATTAAAACTTCAAGCATTTCATCTTAGGGACACACCTCTGAATCAAACTATGAGTGTATATTTTAATAACACAGGTTCATCTCAAATATAGAGAGAACACTGAAATAAGAAACACTTCCTTTGTCAATGCAAAAGATTAGGAAGAAGAATACCATTTGAGAGATAATTAGTAATATCTGCAAACTAAGGAAGAAAAGGATTTTCTCCTATCATTAAGGTCTCGTCAGGAGAACACTCTTCAATTTCCTTTTCCTCTTCATTTTGTACCCCTTCAAGTCTCGATAGGTGGTCTGCTATAACATTTTCTACTCCTTTCTGTCTTTAATCTCAATGTTGAATTCTTGGAGCAGAAGCACCCATTGGATGAGCCTAGCTTTGGCATCCTTCTTTGCAAAGAGATAATACAACGTTGTATGATATGTAAACACAATGACTTATGAGTCCAAAAGATAAGAACAAAAATTTTCACAAGCAAATACCATTGCAAGCAACTCCTTCTCAGTAGTGGTGTAGTTCAATTATACTCTTGTCAAGGTCTGGCTGGTGTAATAAATTGCATATAACTTCTTCTCCTTCTGCTATGTGAGTACACAACCAATGGCATGGTCACTTACATCACACATGATCTCAAAGGGAAGTGACCAATCTGGCGATGTGAAACTAGGTGTTATTGTAAGTGCCTTCTTTAACCTATTAAACACATTTAAACAATCATCATCAAATACAAAAGACACATCTTTAACTAACAAGTGAGACAAGGGTCTAATAATAAGAGAAAAGTCCTTAATGAACCATCTGTAGAACCTTGTATGACCAAGGAATGCTCAGATACTCTTGATGTTAGTAGGAGGTGGGAGCTTTTCAATCACTTCAGTTTTAGCTCGATTTACCTCAATCCCCCTGCATAAGATCTTATGGCCCAAAACAACTGCCCCTTAGACCATGAAATGACACTTCTCCTAATTCACGACTATATGAGACTTCTCACGTATTTGTAACACTATCCAAATTTAACAAGCAATGATCAAAAGAATCTCCAAAAACAGAGAAGTCATCTATAAATACCTCCATAAAGTCTTCATTCATATTTGCAAAGATGGCCATCATGCACCTTTGGAATGTGGCTAGTGCATTACATAGACCAAAAGGCATCATCCTGTAAGCAAAAGTCCCATAAGGATAAATGAAAGTATTCTTCTCTAGGTCATATGGGTATATGAACATCTAATTCTACCCTGAATATCAATCAAGAAAACAATAAAAAGCATTGCCAACCACTCTCTCAATCATTAGTTCCATAAAAGGTAAAGGAAAATGGTCTTTCTTGGTGGCTAAATTAAGCTTCCTATAGTCAATGCACACTCTCCAACTTGTGATGGTCCTAGTGGAAATCTTTTCACCTTTTTCATTCTCCATCAGTGTCATGTCTCCCTTCTTAAACACACATTGCACCAAACTCACCCACTCGCTATCTGAAATTAGGTATATAATACCCGCATCTAAAAGCTTCACCACTTCCTTCTTCACAACCTCTTGCATATTTGGATTTAACCTTCTTTGCCTCTCTCTTATTATCTTGCATCCTTCTTCAAAGTTAATCCTATGCATAACCACAATGGGGCTAATCCCCTCAATATCATAAATTTGCCACCTTATGCCTCTCTTCCTCTTCTTAATGGTTTCTACCACTTTCTCTTCTTTCTTAAAATCTAATAGGTTGGAAATGATTATAAATAAGGTGCGGTCCTTACTAAGAAATGTGTATCTTAGGTGGGAAGGTAAGGGTTTCAGTTCTACAATTGGTGGCTTTACAATGGAGGGGGGTGTTGGTGCATCCGTTCTCTCTAACTTCTTTTTCCCACCCTACTCACACAATTCCTCTTCGTTCACACTCTCATCCTTATGCACTTCAACAACTTCGTCTTCAACTTCCTTCACATGATCATTCTCTTCTTAATGGTCTTTACCACTTTATCTTCTTGCTTAAAATCTAATTGGTCAGAAATGATTACAGGTAGGGTGTGGTCTTGACCTAGAAATGTGTATCTCAGGTGGGAAGGTAATAGTAGTGGCCTCTTGATGGATTGATCTATAAATTGGATAAGTATAGATGTTAGATTGAAGTCTCATATCCCTAATTTCCTGAAAATAAACAAACGCATCAAGTTAATACTTGCGCCGAAATCACATAAACATTTAGAAAATTCAAAACCACCAACAACACATAGAATAGTAAAACTCCCTGGATCTTGTAGTAATGAAGCCATTGTGCTTGTGATGATTGAACTATAGTACTTCGTCAAGTTCACCATCTAATTGTCCTCCCAAGTGCATTTATAAGTAAATATGTCCTTGAGAAACTTCGCATACTTAGGTATACACTCCAATCCTTCCACCAACGACAAATTAATCTAAAGCTTCTTCATCTTATCCAAGAATTTAGAGAATTGAGTGTCTACTTGATGTTGTCTCACCCTTTACAGATATGGAATCTTAGGCTTATAAAGTGGCGATGGCATATATGTCTTCTCTTCTTTTATCTATTCTACCTTCTCTTCTTCTATCTCTTTGCCTTTACCTTTCTACTTTTGTTGGCTATACTTTTGCACACTTGGCTCCTCCAATTGCTTACCACTCCTAAGTGTGATCGTCTTAAGTTGTTCCTTTGGATTAGCCAAGGTGTTGCTTGGTAAGCTTCTTGCATTACTAGAATACAAAGCATTAGCAAGTTGACCTACCTGTACCTTCCAAGTTGTGTATGGATGAAACATGTTTTTTCGCAATCTGGTCAAACTTTGCCTCCATTCTCTTTTGACTCTCTTCTTGTCTTCTTTGACCTTCCTCTTAGCTTAAGAATTTTGAACCAATGCATCTATTAACTTGTCCATTTTGCTCTCCAAATACCTCAATTGGTCTTACTAAAATCTAGGAGGTCCTTATGCTCTCATTTTGCCTGCTGCATTGTTAGTATTCCATAAAAAATTAGGGTGGTTTTTCCACCCAGAATTGTAAGTGTTAAGAGTATAGATTATTACCTCTTTGCGGCTAGCCTAAGTAATTTTCTTGTTCTGTATCACTGGCTCCCAGTAAGAAGTATTCAGCTGTGCCATGGTTGTCCTGCCTATATAACTCACATTGTAATTAGATGACCTTGATTATGGATGAAAAAGCTCCTTACATGTTGCTTAACTGCTTGGTGAGGGCCATAATATGTGCTTGTAAGGTTGTCACTGATTCAATTGGAATCATCCCTTTTTTCTCCTTTGACTCTTGTCTACTCCTTTCTTTTAACCACATGCAGTTGTTGCTCGCCATCTCTTCCAAAAGGCCATAAGCTACATCAATAGTTTTCCTCATCAAAGACCCTCATACAGCTGCATCTATGATTCCCCTTGTGCTTTGATTCACACCATTATAGAATGTTTGCAAAAGGAACTCCCTCAAAAGGTTGTGGTGGGGGCAGCTCCTTTGTAATTCCTGAAATCTCTCCCATGCTTCATACAACAACTCCCCATCACTTTGTTGAAAGTTTGTTATCTCCTTGATGATTCTTATTGCCTTGGTTAAGGTGAAGTACTTAGCTAGGAAAGTTTAGGCTAGCTACTCCTAAGTAGTGATTTGCCCTAAACTAAGTGAGTTATACCATGCCTTTGCTCAATCCATCAAGGTAAAAGAAAACAATCTTAACTTCACAGCATCATTAGACATCCCATTAAACCTGAAGGCGTCACAGATCTCTAAGAAATTATTAAGATGAGTGTTGGGATCTTCATTTGAAAACCTATAAAACTACATACTGCTCTAAAGTATGTTCAGGAGTGCCAGCTTGATCTGAAAGTTATTGGCCTGAAATGTAGGCCTTGCAACTCCTTGAGGACTAAAAACTGGCCTCATAAAGTCCATCAATGTCCTTTCAACTCCTCCTTGCTCTCATTCTTCTGCCATATTCCTTTTTATTATGTCTTGAAGTCTGGCTCTTCCTAGCTCTCTTTCATGTCTTATAATGTCTGAAAACTCTTCTTTACTAAACTCTTTAGACCTTCTTGTGCTCCTTGTGTTCATGCACTTGTAAATACACAAGGAAGAGTATTAAACACTCTTAAATCAAAGTCACCCAAGCTAAACAAGATGCTAAACAAAACAATCCCTGACAACGGCGCCAAAACTTGTTAAATGCAAAAACAAACTACTTGTTTTACGCTAAAAACTACAAGTATATAGGTCGTTACTTGTAGTAAAAAGCAAATATCGTCCCATAAAAAATGTGTTTAGGCACCATTTAATTTAGGTTATGCTTTGTTTAAGATTCAAATTCAAATAATAAAAATTGAAAAATAAACTAAATCAAATAAACTAGCAATAAACAAATAATGTAACAAAAGTGCAGAAACTTTAATTTCAAGATTAAAGATTATAGATCACTTTTTCCCTATCTTGTCTCTCTCCTATCTTGTTGATTGAATTATGCCTCAACTAAGATATCCTAATGTTTCAATCACCCTCTCTCAAGGTGTAATCAAATCTCCCTATCCAAATTAAATGGAATTGATAACGCAATCTCTCAATCTACAAAATTAGTCCACTAATTTAACTAGTTATGAAGCTATGCTATGGGTAATCAACTAATTAGTCAATATCTCTCTCTAACTAATCAATTAACTTGATAAATGCAGGTCTACAGGGTGCCAACTCTCATTATACAGCCCTACACAATTTACCCAACTTAATTTCTCAATATATTGTAAGGTTTAAGCACAACATTTATCAAAAGCATTCATTCATTTAAAACAACAAAGTAGGAGTTCAACAATTAGTTTAAAAGTAATATCTATAATAAATTCAGCCACTCATAATAGTAATAAGTTCAACAATATCCATATTCTCCAGAATACAAAAACATAATGAAAAAAGCAAAAATAAAATAAATACGATGGTAGCTTTCTTCCCTTTTTGTATATGAAAATCTGGAAAATGGAAGCTCTTGATTATCCATCCCAATTTCCACCTTTTTCCACCTCAAAGCTAGTGACTTCTCATGAACAGTGGCCAAAACTTGTGAATGGTGGTTGCTGAATATCTATGTGTCTTAGTCACCTAGGATTTTTTAAGGTCCGAAAAGTCCCTTGAAAACTTGAGTCTGGAAGTGTCCTTACAGGTCATGATCGTGGCCCTTGAGTAAGCTCTCTATCATGATCGTGGCATGGGCCAAGATTGTGGCATGGGTCAATCCTGGTTCTTGCCACGATTGTGGGCCAATCCTAGTTCTTCTATCACAATAAGCCACGATCACGGGCCTGTGTTATAGCCCGGGTTCCCTCTAAAACTCCTTCGTTCTTTGATATTAACTATGAAAACCCCTATAAAATACTTAAAACATAAATACTTAACAAACTAACATAATTCTAACCTAAGCATATGATAAATAATCAAATTAACAAATAAACACAAACCAAACTACGCACTAAAACAAGATGCAATTTACAACTATCACTCGGGCTATCTTTAATCTATCATGAATAACTTAAATTTTATTTGTTGTCACCTATACAAGCTCTGGACCTATTAGTTTCCTTGCACTACCTCATCCCAATATACTAGTGATCTATACTTTCTTCCATAAAGTGCCTCAAAAGGAGCCATGTCGATACTGGCATGACAACTATTATTGTTCACGAACTCTATTAGTGGTAGGTGCATGTCCTAATTCCCCCTAAACTCTATAACATAAAACCTAATCATATCCTTAAGTTTCTAAATAGTCCTCTCTGACTATCCATCCATTTGAGGGTGAAAGGTAGTGCTAAACTTCAAGCCCGTACCTAAGGTTTTTTTTAAACTGGGCCAAAATCTTGGTGTAAACCTACGGTCACAGTTTGAGACAATAGAGATCAACATACTATGGAGTCTCACTATCTCATCCATATACAGTCGAGCTAACTTGTTTAAGGCATAATCATTCTTGATAGACAAGAAATATGCGAACTTTGTTAACCTGTCCACTATCACCCATATAGTATCATACCCCTTCTAACTCTATGAAAGTCCTACTATGAAGTCCATAGTAGTCTTCTCCCACTTCCATTTTGGGATAAGGAGGGGCTACATTAATCCTGCAGCCTTCTGATGTTCTACTTTTACCTATGGACTTGTTATATACTTAGAAACATACTCTGCTATTTCCTTCTTCATCCCTCTCCACCAATAGTGTTTTTTAAGAGTTTGGTACATTTTTTGTGCTACCCGGATGCATATTATAAATTGAGGAGTAAGCTTCTTCTAAGATCTTTTTCTTTAAGTCTCCTACATCTAGTACATATTATTGTTGCCCCCTTATCACTGTACCATCTTCCTTGATGGTAAGATCCGTTCTTTGCCCAATCTCAACTTCTGCCTTCAATTCCATCAACTGTGGATCTTGTTTTTGTCCTTTTCTAATTTGATCCACTAAGATGGGATGAACGTGACAGGTAGCAATTAATGCCCTTAAGTCTGTCATATCTAATCTCACTCCTAGAGACCTCATTTTCACTAGAAGTGTAGCATCCGGACTTGGGCCGGATCGCTACAGTGTGGAGCCCGGCCTCCACCAATGCCCTTAAGTCTTACAATTGGCTCATTGGTAAGAGGCGTGCACTTAAAGTGCAACAAAACCTTGAGGTCATGGGTTCGAGTCGTGGACTCACCCATGACCAAAGAGGACAATACCTGGAGTGATAGCGGTGGAGGCTGGGCTCCACACCGTAGCGATCCGGCCCGAGAGGCTGGATGCTACAGAATTACATTGAAATATCAAGTTAATGAATCTAGAGGGAAACCAAATGATTGTAAGGGATAAAGAATAAAATTTTAGCTAATGGTGTCAAAAGCCTTGTAAAAATCAATCTTTATAGAGTAGTGTATGATTTTTTTATTATGATAAGATTCAAAATTTTATTTTGGAATAATTATATTATCACTAATGCTTTGGCCTAGAATGAAAGCACCCTGATAAAAATTAATCATTCCATTAATAATAGCTTTGAGTCTCAAAGATAAAATCTTAAAGAGAATTTTTCATATTATGTTGGAAACTTATAATCTTAAAGTGGACTATAATCTTATAAAGAGAAAGTGTTTGGAAACTTTAACATAATAAAAATGAAGCTTTTGTTAAATTCATTGAGCTAGTACCTTAAAGTGAAAAATAATTTAATGGAACTACAAATTTGATCACTCAAAAGGCTTCATAAATTTTGGAAAAAGTAGGAATTAAATTCAGTGAGACTTGGGGCTTTATCAAGGTGCACAATAAAGAGCACTTCTCAATCTCTAAATTCAAGATAGGCGAGATAAGGAGGCTCATATAATCATACATTAAACCAATGGTAGTAAATTTATCCAATTTTGGACGAGTAGAAGTTGGGGGCTTTTGTGCTAAGAATCATCTTAAAATGATTAAAGGTAAGATCATTAAGAAGATCCTTATCCTAATAAGATATCCTATTTTCATCAATAATACCAACTATCTTATTAGATTTTCTTTTGGTTTCGCTGGCCTTGAAAAAATTAAAAAAATTAGCATCACCTTATTTTAGATACGTTATTTAAGCTTTGTATCTCTCTAGAGAACTATGAGCTTTAAATATCCTTTTTAGGAATTGTCTTAGAAAAAGGAGAAAGGAAAAGAGTTGATCCCTTTATAAGTGTAAATTGCATCATACTTTAGGTCATAGTTTGATATGTGTTTAGCCATTAATTTAATCATTTAGTATGTGTTAGGTTAGAATTTAGTTTGTTAATTATTTATTTAGTTAGTACAAGTCTTTGAGATTAAATACTATGTTTTTGAGGTACCTTGATCTGTTTGCTAGTGTTTCAGGGATAACATCAAAGAATGGAGGAGTTTTAGAGACATTCAGGCTAAAATAATGGCCCACAATTGTGACAAAAGCTCCAGGAATGGCCCATGATGACAAAAGGCTTAGATTTGATCCACAATTTTGCCCTACAGATCTACAGTCATGGCATACGTCAAGTAGATGCATAGACACTTATAAACATCAAGTTTCGAGGGATTTGTTGAACCTTTCGGACCTAAAAAAACCCTAGGGTTACCCAAAAGATAGGAGGATATAAAAAGAATAAAAAAAGGTGGAGAGGGGCTTTTGCATTAGCCAATGATAGGTGTTTAATTGATCAGAAAATTATTTCATAACACTTAGTGATTATTGACATGAAATTGATTATGATACTTACTTTGACTCATATGTGATTTTATGTATAGTTTGGAAGCAAAGAAGTTAAAGTGAGTTAAGATCTATATTTTGGCCATTTTTGACGATTAATTTTTACTTGTCCTCATGGAGCAAAAAGAAGAAAATTAAAAGAAGAAATTATACATGGAAATTATCTTCAATGTGAAATTAATGTCTTACATGCATACAAGACATTAATTTAATTAATCTCACGGCTACTAGAGAAAAAGAAGATGCATAGCTAGAAAAAGAGATAAAAATGGCAAAGCAAGATGAAAGAAACGCAGCAAATGGCTAGTAGACAAAATGCAAGTTATGCAGTTGTCTATGACCAAAATAGTAGCGCATGAGCACAATAAAGGAACAAAATGTAGATAAGATTTCCATGTCCTATGTTTCATTTCACGCAGATGTCCTATAGGCAAACAATGTCTATGAAACATAGATGTTACACAGATGTTAGGTGTGTTTTAAGCAGTGATACGTGTACAGTAGCTTGAGCTCAATATATTAAACCGTCACATCAGTGAATAGGGAAAGAGAATAGAGAGCTTATGACAGAAACAAAAGGAGATGTGACTAGTAGAGATGGACCATCAAGTTTATTTGTCACATTAGTGAACAGTAGAGAGAAGAAAGATTGAGAGAGAGAGAGGAGGAGCTACTATGGGTTTTGGTTGGGGATAATTTTCATTAGGATGAAGCATTTTCTTGGGAGACCAATAGAGGGCTAAATGTCCTGATGCTAGTTTGGAGATATCATCAACGTCGACGACCCGGGTTAAGTGTATTTCACTGTTTTTTGTTGTGTCTGTCTCTCATTAGAAATTGAATGTGTTATCCTATGTTAATTGATTTGGGTTTTGTGTATGGATAATCGGATTTTTGTTATTGCTTGATTATTTGTGTAAGAACCCATTGGGTATTGTGAAAAGATGATTTTAATTCATTCATTGAATTGTTTATATTTAAACCCATTGCTAGTTTCGTAATTGTTATGTTGAAATTCATATATAGCGAATAATGATTCGTAATTATTAAGGATAACGTCACCTAGGTTAAATGATGCATCGTATGTGGTTGTTGTCTATATTAATCGATTTTCCTAATTCATAAAGCTACTGCCTATTTAAATCGAGAGATCGTATCCTAGGTTATTTGTTGGTTAGGTTTAATTAATGATCGTATCTTGATTAAATAAAACCCAAGGGAAAACTCGGGTTAATTATTCACGATTAATAGTGGCTAGGAGAGTTTTAAGAACAACAAGTCAAGGAAATATGTTTAATTAGGGTGTAGGCTGAGATTGAACCAAAGAACTAGGTCCTTACCAAATTCCCCACTTTTATCTTTTTTGTATGTTTTCTTTAATTTGTTTTCATTATGTTAGTTTTATTTTATTTTCTTATTCCAAAATCCAAGCCCCCCTTTTTCTTAAGCACTGATTAATTTCAGTTCAACAACTTTTCACACACTCTCTGTGGGATCAACCTAGACTCACCACTACTATAGTAGTAGGTCTAGTTATTTTATTTTGAACAGTGTTATGACACATTGTCAATTTTGGCGTTGTTGTCAGGGAGTGCGGTGTTTTAGTTTTTGTTTGTGATTTAATTGGTATTTTTATATATTTGCTCGTAATTAATTTCTTTCAATTATTTCATGATCTTTTAATTTCTTTGTTTCATGTTTGTGAAAAAAAATCGATATGGACAAAAGTAATTTCATATATAACTCATTTTCTCAATCCTATAACAATGTTTAGATTGATCAACCTAGCATTTCTTATGGATGGGATAATCATCAGAATTACTTCTATGATAGTTTGCAAGACACAAAACAATTCCTGTGTGGACCAGAAGCTTCTTATCAAAACTCAGGTAAATCTATGGAAGAATTGATGAATATTGTGATTGCAAGTAATCTCCAATTTCAACAGAGCCTATAACAGTAGTTGCAACAGTTCTAGTAGGAAATGAGGCATATAACGTCTAGAAGCCAAAACATGGAAAGCAAAGTGGGTGAGTTGGCAACAAGGATCGATTACCTAGAATCATAAATGGAAGAGGAACAATCATATCAACTAGAGGTATACCCAATGGATGTTAGTGCAAAAACCTTATAGAGTGATGAGGAGCTTGAGAATTTTGAGAGCATTACTCCAGGAGTTGCTTGTGTAGAGGAAGTTGAGGAGGAGTTCGAACTAAAAAAAGAAATATCTTTTAGCTCGAAGGTAAAATTGAGTTATATTTTATTATTGAGAATGATTCTTCACCTTTACATAGCAGATTGGAGGAATTAAATGAGGAAGAAAAAGGCAAAGAGAGATCTGAGATCTTTCCAGAGTGTATGAACTCAGTCAACATTGAGAATCTGAGGATAGGGAAGATGTTGAATAGGAATGATGATCAACTAAGGCCCTATCTAAAATAACCTCTTGTGGAAGTGGTGCTAACTGTAATATTTGAAGATTATAATTTTGTCACGTGAGGAAAATTTGGAGTCGAGCTAGCGACCTTAAACTAAAGCACTTTTTGGGAGGCAACCCAAGGAAAGTAAATTTCTTTTCTTTACAATTTTGCATTTCTTTTTGTATGTATATGTGTTCTTTGTTGGTTGGTTTCTTTCTTGTTTTTAAGTTTTCAATCAAAAAGAGGGAAAGAATAAAATAAATGAAATAAGCATTTTCTCATTTTCTATTGTTTCTAGGATTACACAGTCATGATTAGAGTGTGAATTGACTAAAGAATTTCATAGCAATTTTAGCATGTATTTTTACTCTTATGATTGGTCGATATGCATTATCTTTAGAAGAGTAGTGACTAGTGGTAGATAAAGCTGGAGAGATTTTGAGCGTTATTTGACTGACACATTCATATCAGTCTCATTGTCTTTTGATAATGTGTGACCTTCATGACATATACATCCTGATTTTGGTTTGAGTTTATATTTGAGACCATATTTTTATCACATGCATTAACATGGAAATGATTAGGCATTCTTTGTTTCATAAGCTACATTAGCTAGATAGACTACCCCATTAACATGATTTTTCCCTTATTAAGCCCCATTTGAGCCTTATTGGCATTTCTTTTTGTATCAAACACATTACATGCTTTATACTTAACCAAATGTCCTATCCAAGCCACAAAGTTTGTGGAACATTTGTGATTGTTGAGTTTGTGGATGTACACAATTCTAAGTGTAGGGGTGTAAATATGTGTGGATTGGCTATAATGATTGGGATGTTATTTTATGTCTTATCATTGAAATTCCCATATTAATGTAGTTTCTTTTAATGTTTAAAAAAGAAAAAGAAAAGCACAAGAAATGAAAAAAAAGAAAAAGAGTGGAAAAAATTATATATTTGAATAAATTTATCAAGGAAAAAGTGCATATGAATTTTCAACGTTTTTCATTATTAATGCATCTTCTTAGATTGTAATAAATGTAATATTTTAGTATGTTAAATATGAGGTAGATGTTGGCTTGGAAGGTTCACTCTTGTGGTTTCAATGTGTTGTTGGCATCGATTGTATGAGTGATTCTATTAGATTGGTTTATGCTTCATGTTGTTTGTGTGAGAGTTGAATGGAGTTGTGAAATATAAATGTTGCTAACGGTACCCAGTTTTTTAAGAGTGTTGGTTTGTTTCACTAGCTTAATGACTTTCATGCTACTTAACCTAAATACCTTTGCCTACACTACAACCCTAAAAAGTCCTTTGATTCATGATTTTTCATGTGAATTTTAGTGGTGGAGAAATGAAATCATATGTAAAGTTGTGGATTGTTATAATCATAAATGATGTTAAGTGTACCATTGATATATTTTAGTTAAACACATTTTTTAAGTCTACCATTAGATTGCTTAGTTTTTAAAGGTATTGAATGTTGATTGATCATGAGTAAAAGATTTAAATGTTGATTTCTTGCTGTGATTTTTTGAAAGTCATTCAACTTTTTTTTATGATTATATATTCTTGGAACATATAGGAATTGAGTAAATGTTTCGGGTCTTTAAGCTTAATGTGGATGTTTTGCCTAAGGATGACCAAAAGTTAAGTGTAGGGGAAATAGATATGTGTTTAATTGTTGATACATTTAATTATTTACACTTAACGATTAACAATACGAAAATACTTAAGATACTCACTTTAATTCATAAATGATTTTAAGTATAATTTGGAAGCAAAGAAATTAAAGTGAGTTTAAAGCACTACATTTGGGCCATTTTCCAAAGATTAGTTTTCATTTGTCTTGGAGCAAGAAGAAGAAATTAAAAGACAAGAAGAAAATTAAAAGAAGAAAAAAATTGCAAATAACATGAGCTGTATGGATTATGCATGAAATTATGTTAATTAATAGCTAGGAATTAAATGAATTAAAACGGCAACGTTGGAAGCAAATAAAGGCAGCTGAAAGGAAGCAGTCCATGACCAAAATGACAGAGTAGATGGGAAGCCAATAGACTAAAATGTCTAATGTCTATGTGAAAAATGCAGACCATTTGTGTTTGCATTTCACACAGACGTAGGGAGTGTTTTGGTTAAAAGGCATAGCACAAAGGAGGCATTTATGAGGGTTAAGAGACGTATACAATGAGGGTGGACCAAAAAACCCTCATCTTAAATTGTCACATCAATAGCTACAGTAGCGAGGAGTGAAGACAACTAGCTTAGTTGTGGCAGAGAAGCAAAAAGTGTGAAACAAAGAGAGCTGCGGGAGTGGAAAAGGGATGTGAATAGGATAGTAGACCAGAAACCACATCTTTAATTGTCCTATTGGTGAATAATAGCTAGGAAAAGCTGTAGTAGTGAGGTTTGAAGGGGGTTTCGGTTGGCATATTAATGGGGGTTGAAACATTCTTCCAGAAGAGACATATGGAGGAGT